>JAMALN010000020.1:0-143450 GCA_023630115.1 Cutaneotrichosporon sp. PK4640 | reverse complement strand
ATCGCCGCCATGCAGAAGCTCTAAGCGGCTGGCCCGACGTTTCATGTTTAGTTGTGCTATAGTTGGATGATGTATATGCACGTCCAGTTTAGTGTTCGGGACCGGTGCGAGTTGAGCAGTGGCGAGTGTCAGCGGCGAGCGGCGAGCGATGGGCGCGACTGATTGTTTCAGCAGTTGAGTGGGTACGACCCATGTCGGGGTGCGAGATGGAAATTTTGCTTCCGCATCTCGGCTGGTGGAGGTGGTCCACCGTCATGACGACATGATCGGCGGTGTGAGTGGGTGTGGACCTGGCCGGCAGCGCGCAGTGACATGGTGACAACGCCCTCAACTGCCGACTTTTGTCACTCAGGCGAACGAGTCGCCACTTCATAGTGTCCATGTCTACAGAAGGCTATTCAACCGACAATCTGGACCTTTGGCCCCCTGCGTGGGATCCGCCGCACATACGCCTCCCCCGCGCTCGGCGGAAACCGATGCGTGACCGCCCAAACATCCGCACGCGGCCCTCGCCCAGTGCCTGCGTACTGCCCAGCCGGGCCTTCGAGACACCTGGTGCGTACGAGCAGAAAGTCGGGGCGGCTCTCGAGCGCGTGGTCGAAGAGGCTCGCGCCGACCACGAGCACGCGGCGCACGACGCGTCAGGCTCTCGGCGAGCCACACGGCGCCGCCCCCAGTACTCGAGCGCGGACGCCGCCCAGCGGCGCATCCGCATCCCCCAGTCTTGACGGCGGGCGTCGCCACGGTGGGCACGAGCCAGAAGCAGCGGAGGCCGATGGCGCTGATATCTCCTGTTCGCATGGCCAGCACGGGTCGCCGAGCGTCACCCCCACCGCGAGGGAGCTCGCAGCGCCCCGCACCCGGGGAGGCGGTGCCGCGGGGGCGCCAGGGCGTGGTACGGCGAAGTGGACGGGTCAGAGTTAGGGCAGTCTGGTAGATGCCCATGCGGTCGCAGCTGGCTGGCAGGGCGCCTGCCTCGATGCGCGCCCGCGGCCAGCCACGCCGGGGCCGGGGGCGGGCACCTCGCGCTCTGTCCGCACTTGGCGTGAGGTGCCCACACCCGTACTTCCTCACGTCGGGCTGGGTGGGGTGCGCTCACCCGCAGATGCCCGCGCACGCAGGAGCTCCGGGGGGGCGGGTGTCCTTCGAGCATGGCATCTCCGTGGGGTTGTAGGCGAGGTTGGCGGGGTCCGACAGCGGGGTCGCGGGGATCGCCTGCGTGCCGGGCTCGTCGCGCTTCTCCCAGTGCGTGAGGGGCATACTGGAGAGGGGGAGCAGAAGGGAGAGGGTTCTGTATGCTGCGGACCGGGAGCGGTTGCCGACGATGGAGCGGGAGCGGTGGAATCTCGGTCGGGAGGTGGGCTGACTCCGGATCGGCGACATCGGCTTCTTGTGCCCCGACTGTAGCTCACCATCCATCATCAGATCGGTTCGCTCTGCATTGGATGCCTGCCTACAATGTACTGTACGGTGGCCTACGCTGCCCTGCGCCGCAGGCGGAACTCTCTGCTGCCTATGCTGCGCCCTCGTCCTTCGCCTTCTCCTGCCGTCTTTCTGCTGTAGCACGTGCGGGGACTGTTGAACTTGCTCGCGAGCTGGAAGCACTGGAGTGGAAGGGCGGCGTACGACAGCTTCAGGCTGTGAGGGCGCCGTTGAAGAGGTGGGTTGCCTGCCACTTCTGGAGAAAGAATAGCAGGTGCGTCTTGGCCACGAGGTGGTCGGAAGTGAGGGCTGAGAGCCCCGAGCCCGTGGGGTTGAGGGTGTTGGCCACGCTCATGAAGAGGCGAAAGACGGGTGCCGTTTCGATCTTCGGGTCGTCCAGCTCGAGGCGCTTCTCGGCCACGATGGCGGGTGTGTTGGCAATGAGGGACTGTCTCGCAGAGAAGCCGTTCTCAGGAGCTCAGAAGCGGTTGAAGGGCGACTCACCTGGCCCAGAACATCGTCGAGCTCTGAACGCGGAACTCGACACCGTCAGACGTGATGACGGTCAAGTCGCCATCGTCCGCGGGATCGGGGGTGCCCGCTGACGAGGGTGGAGGCGAGTGTCCCTTGGACGGGAATGTAGGCTGGAAGTCGACGCGGCGGCGCTTCGCACCCCTCTCCTCGCTCGGACACTTGCGTATCATCGCGAACTGCTCTTTGAAGTTACTCTCGACGCTCCCGCCCCGCGGCGCCGCCACGTACGCCATCATGAGCGCTACGTGGTAGTGGGCGGCATCTCGGTCTCTTCCCCGAACTCCGCTGTCCAGAGGAGCTGGTGGAAGTCAAAGGCCTTGGACGCCGGGTCGGGCTGCGTCGACCACGGGTCCGTGGTGACGGAGGCAGGGGCGCGGTACTGCCTTTCCGCAACCTGGAGCCCATGGTCTCGCTGTCGAGGAGCGCGGCCATCTGGAACACGTGCAGGGGGTACGAAGCGAACGCGAGCGTGAGGACGTTGCAGTCCCACGCGAGGAGGAAGCGTAGGAGGTGCGTCTTGGCGACGATGTCGTCGGGTTGTTGGCCAGGCCGGGGCCGGCGGGGTCGAGCGTCGTGACGAGGTGAAGGTAGAGGCGGATGGTCGCGGTGCTCTCGGACGGCTCCGTCATCTGCACGGGGGAGGGGGTGGGGCTGAACCGCGGGCTGGTGTCGGCTGGCTTGCGTCCGCCGCGGCTGGAGGAGGGAGGAAGGCAGACTCATCTCGCCCAGACCAGGAGGTGCTCCTTGGTGTTGAGCAGCACGCCGTTAGAGGAAATGACGGTGTAGGCCCCGCCAGCACAGAGCGAGCCGTCCGCGGCCTCGGGGTCGGGCTCGGGGGTGGGGTGGGTGGGAGGTGATGATGGCCATGACCAATTGTGCTGGACGTGAAAGGCTGGAGCGTGAGCGAGCACGACTCACGGGAGGCTGCTTACAACTGGACGCGCCCAGAGGGGGTGGTGGTGGTGAAGAGGCCGAGGAACGATGGGTGATGGGGACGATGAAGTGATGGAGAGATGGAGAAGTGGGAGAAGGAAAGTAATGGTGAGCAAGGTGGGGGACTAGATCATCCGGCCTGACCATCGCGTGTTGATCCACCTTCCTCGCTACCTATCCATCTCCCTTCTCTTCATCTCCTCAACCCTCCACCCGACTTTACGTCTCAACTCTCAAGCCCTCACCTCACCTCACCTCACCTCACCTCACCTCACTCCACCTCACCTCACCTCACCTCACTCCACCTCTCGCGTTCAGAGACCCGAGCCCTCCTTCACACCCTCAACCTCTCACGCTGTCAACGGCACAACCGCTCCGCAAGACGGTCTCGAGCTCGCCCGCCCCAGCCTTTCTCTCTCCTCTCGACTCGTCGACTCCTTCGTCAACCCCTGGTCGACCCAACTGCAGTCGTAGACCCGTACATTGCAGTAGATCATTGTCATGGACGTTAAGTAGGCGACACCCACTCGTACCCCGACCCGTCGGCGCTGAGCCAGTCGAATATGTTCGTCGCCTGGTGTCAGCTCACCGGCCACGCTAGACTCACATCCTCGTCGCTGAACCCGCCAAACAGGTCCGCGGGGAACGCAAAGTCGCCAAAGTCGAATCCCTCCACCTCTCCATTCCCAGCCAGCGCGGGCTCCAAGGAGACCTGGGACTCGGGTGTCGGTTCCGCCGCCAGCTGCTTGGCTCGTGGCGACGCCCCCCTCGACCGCGGGGGGAGGACGCGGCGCCGCCTCGCGCGCCGCAGCACGTCCTGGATCTGCGCGGCGAGCGACGCGCCGCCCGGCCCGCGCTTGAGCACGCCCGCCAGCGCCTCGATGTCGCGCCCCGTCTGCCGCAGGTCCACGGCGTCGGGCACGAGCCCCGCGAAACGGATGAGCAGGCGCGCCGCGAACGCCATCGCGACGTCTGGTGTCAGCCGTGCAGGAGGGGGCCTCACGCGTCATCGAGTTCATGCTGAGGAAGTAGTCGCGGTACGCCGTCTCGCCCGTCGCCATGCGCACGAGCACGGACGCGGCCTGCACGGAGCGGAGGAGGGCGGCGCGGCGCTCGGGCGCGAGCTCGTCCGCGCGCGCCCCGATCCCGCTCAGCAGGCGCGCGTTGACCAGCAGTCTGTCTCAGCGCCGCTGATAGTCGACTCACATCGAGTGGTTCTTGCCCGAGTGCAGCAGGTCGCGGAGGAAGTGGCCGGGCGCGACGCCCTCGGCGTCGTAGTATGCCATCCAGTCTGCGTGCCACGCGTCGAAGAAGGCGTTGTCGGCCGCGATCTCGGCGGCCGCCGTCTCGAGCGAGACCGCCGGCGTGCCGCTCCACGCGAGGTGGGAGCGCTGGCGGCCCGCGACGAGCTCGCACGCCGCCACGAGTCGGCTGTCCTCGCGCGTCGCGAGCGGGTGCTCGAGCAGCCGGCGGCCGAGGGACACGCTGCTCTCGTCCCCGATGAGCAGGGGCCGGCCCTGGTTGAACGCCATTCTGGGGTCAGCCTGCACCCCTCCCGCCTCACTCGTACTCGGCCTTGCAGACCGCGAGCCACACGCGCGCGCCGACGACAAGCGCGCGCTCGCTCTCGAGCGCCGCGCCGCTCTTGCCCGCCCCCATCCCCGTGCGCACGAGGTGCGGGAGGCACCGGTACAGCCCCATCTCCATCGCGAGCCGCAGCTGGTGCCCGCCCGTGCGCCACCCGCCGCCCCAGGCCGTGAGCACCACGAGGCCCTGGACGACCTCAACGCCGTCGCCGGCAAACAGCGTCTCCTTGGCGAGGCGCTCCGCGTGCGTCTGCAGCCGCGCCTGGAGGGCGGGTTCGCGCGCAAACATCGCGCCGACCATGATCGCCGCCGTGAGCGCGAACGGCGAGCGGCGGAGGCCGTCCCACGTGTCCGTCGCCGGGTCGAACACGGGGATCGGGGTGTGGCAGTGCGCGTAGAACGCGTCGAGGAGCGCCTGGCCGTGCGCGGGGGTCACGAGACCCGCGACCACGGGGTCGTCGGCGTCCGAGGAGGGGTCGGCGCGCGAGGGCTCCACCGCCAGGCGCATGTGCTTGATGCGCGGGGAGGAGGCGCGGCGCTCGAGCATGCGTTCGAGCGGCGCGCCGCGCGCAATGTCCGCGAGCGGGTCCTCGTCCACCTCGTCGGAGGAGGGCGAGTCCGGCCGCGCGCGCTTGCGCGTCGGAGCGGGGGGGGGTGGCCGGGCCGGCGGGGGCGCATACGGCGAGGTGGTGGGGACGCTCCCGCCCATCGCCTCGATCTGGCGCGCCATCGCGCCCATGTGCGCGCGCAAGCCCTCGAGTGCGGCCTCGAGCGCGCCCACCCGCTCCTCTACCTGCGTGATCTTGCTTTTCCGCCGCCCGTCGAAAGTGCACTCGTGCCCGGCCGCGACGCAGCGCGCGCACGGCGGCGATTCACGCCCCACACACTTGAGCTTGGCGCGGTAGCATGTGTCCTGCTGTCAGCGCCGATAAGTAGGGGCGACGCACACACGCCTCTGCTGTCAGCGCTGTCCTCGTCTCCGCGCTCACTGTTCGATATGCCCTCGTCCTTCATTGTGTGTGGAGCAGTGTCAAGTTGCACCGATCCCGGCAGAAATCAGCCATTAGGTTGCCGGTTAACGGGCCGGTCGGTCCGGCCGGCACATTGCTACTCCGAAGTTGGGCGCGTCAAGTGAGCGCTCTCTGCATCTATGTACAAGCTACGAGAATACATTGGCAGCTCTCGAGGCAACTCATACTACATGGACGCCCTTTTATACACTCTTGCAGGCACTACCTCCCACACCTTCGCCTGCTTGGGTCTCCCCGAGGCGCCATGGTGCTTGGAGGCTGCGAGACACCACGCCGTCCGATTCTCGCGTCGATCCTGTGAGTCTCGTTCGCTTTGCCAGCAGCTCCTCAGGCTTGCACGTCGACTGCTCGGTTGGTGGGATACGTGTCCTGCTCCTGCAGGTGTGGGATGCCCCAGAGCATTCGCATTTGGCCGAAACACTGGAGTCAGCTGGACATTACAATGGAACACGCACGCGAAGGAAAGTACCCCGCACACTCGCCACGACTCCCGATGGCACAGGTCGTCATCGTTCTTCTGGATCATGTCGCTCATCAAGACCACGTCACGAAAGCTGGAGTAGTATTTCTGTGGTCAGGCGGTTGGGAAACGGACAGTGCTAACCATGAGGTCCTTGGTGTACGGCCACATGACCACGACCGTGCGATCTTTGAGCTCGGGAAGGCCCAGTTTCTGGGTAGAGGCACGGCTCAAGGGGTTTTCGAACTTCCTGGAGGTGCTGGATGTCCCTTGGTTGATTTGGTCCGTGGCCTCTGAACCGATGTCCTCCTGTAGATTGTCGCCGGCCTCCTCGTCGTCGTTATAGAAGTCCTCGCCGGGGCGATCCTCGTCGCTGGGGCACGCATTGTCGTGGGCACTGTCTTCGTCGTCACTCCTCTCCTCGTCGTCGGTTCTCAACTTCTCGTCGGCACTCTCCTCTTCATCGGACCACCCGTCGTAGATGATGAGGTCGAATTCGACGCCTTTCCAGTAGAAGGGCATCTGTCGGTGCGTTCGCCCATGGACGGCGGGGGTCGAGTAGAAGCCTCCCTGGCTGCTGGAGCTGTTCTCGTCGCTGGAGCTGCTCTCGTCGCTGGAGCCGCTCTCTTCACTGGAGCTTCTCTCGTCGCTTGGGCTGCCCTGGTGGGCAGAGCTGCCGGGGCCGGAGATGTTTGGGCTACAGTCGCTGCATACGCAGCTGGAGCTGCTCGGGTTGCAGGTGCAGCAGGAACAGCCGGAGCGTTCCTGGCCGTCCGAGCCTGAGACGCCGGAGAAGTCTCGGGAGGTGCCTTCGGGGCGGCAGTCCAGGGTGGTTGTACGGTCGGCGGCGGTGTGTTCGGTGGTGGGCTGCTCGCTGGCAGGGGGGAGGTGGCGGCCGTCGGGGTTGAGCGCGCGTGGTGCATCTTGGACCCGGGTGGTCTCCTCCGTGCAGGGGTCGTCTTGCAAATCGAGGGAAGGATCGTCGACCACGCCATGCTGCCCTGTGGTCCCGTCGCTCGGTGGGCGGCTGGGAGAGGAGGGGAGGATGGGCGCGGGGGCCGTGGCTGGGTCGCTCTGGGTAGGAAGGGGCATTGAGGAGGCGGATAGGGGACTGGATAGGACTGGGAGATGCGGGGAAGGAGTGGGTGAAAGGTGTGGTGAAGGTGGTGGAGGAAGGTTGTGGCGGCTGATTCTGCTTGATTGCTGGGTTGATGTCTCAATTACTTACAATTTCATCTCAGTCGGCAGTGACTGCACCCCCGGACACATCTTCGCAGGACACGATCCCACAAAGTTTATCATGTCAAGACTACTGGGCAGTTGACCCTCATTGTAAATAGTGCAGGCGCACTGGGCTACATCTGCTGGGCAACAGTGTGAAGCACGACGCAATTCACTCTGTCATGCCCGAGTCTGTTGTGGCGGCATACAGTAGCGATGCTCCTTAATCACAGTGATCCACCGTCGGATCATGCAGGCCCGCTCATGGCTCCCCTCAATAATGCGACGGAGGCGCTTGAGGTACATGAGAACACCCGGGCCGCTGTCCAATCTCCCACTCCAGGCCACTACGTGCACCTGGTGTCAGACTTGGCCGTTCACGTGTAGGGTACGCACCACGCTCCCATCAGGGGTCAGCCACATGGCCGGCAGGTCGTAGGTGACTCCACGGGTGACCAAGCCGAAGACCAGTCGGGTGCGTTCCGTGTGTTCCAGCCGGCCAAGGCGATCACAGTCCTTGCTCAGGCACCAAATGGTGTCAGCCGGGTTGTTCTTGTCACAGATCTTGCACCCCCAAAAAGACAACCCCTTGTTTAAAGCTGAAGAGTGAAGCGGCAGGACGTTGGCTGCTTTGGCTGCTGCCTCTTGAAGCTCGGTCATCTGCTTGAGCGCGATACGCATAACAACGAGGACATCGGACTGGGCTGTGAGGCTGCCCCAAAGGGTTTCGGGAGTCATAGAGTCCTGGGCAACGAGGAACTGAAACCATAGATTGTTGTCTGGGTCAACTCACACCTGGGCAGTGACTCACGATAACTGAAGCGTGGCTTAATAGGGAGGTGGTCGAGGTGGCGCACCTCGGGAAGATGACTCTTTTCGTGTCCCACCCGTAGCGCCACTTCCCGGTCGCCAATGTGCAACTCTCCCCAGTCACCCCAGCTGTACGCCGGTTGCTGGGAGCAGACGGCAACGCCATCTAGAGGAATACTTGACAGCCGCACATTAATGGAGTGATCGGACTCGGTCGGCCGTGGCAGCGTCTGTTGATTGTACCTTCCGAGAAGGGCGATTCCTTGATGTTTGTCACTGTTAGGATAGCTGGATAACTTGCCGCACGCCGCCTTCTCCAGGACAGCGCCGGCAGGACCGTGGTGTGTTTCGGGCCCCCAGATCAAGTCCAGCTGCAGATTGAGGATTCCGTGATGTGCGTACCCTGAGTAGGCGAGGCGGTTGAGCATATGAAATGAGCCGTGGGCCAGAAGTGCACGCTGGATGCGGGCTTGCTCTTCCTCGGCGCGGGCGACGAGCTGTGATCTGGCGTTGTCGATATTGGTGACACCCGACGTGGTAGGTTGTCCCTGAGAGTTGTGTAAGAGTGCGGGCGGGATGGTCATGGTGGATGTGGCACAGGGAAGGGGAGGTACAAGGAGAGAAGATACGGCGAGGAAGAGGAGGAGGTAGAGGGGACGCGAGGAAGTGACGACGCGAGGAAGAGGCGAGCGAACTGGGGAGTGAAGAGGAGTGAAAGAGTGGGAGATGGGTGAAGGAGAGGAAGGGGATGTTGCGATCGACTGCGTGGTGTGGTTGTCGAGTTGGGTGCAGTGTCCACTCAGCCTCTCACCCGCAGCCCGCAGCCCGAGCGTCCTTGCTCTGGACCACTTCATGGCGCCACACAAGTCACTCTGCGACATCCCTCCTAACCTCTACCGCATTCCTCCGCCCACTTCTGTCCTATGTCCCACCCTCCTGTACATGTTGTACACCCACACCCCAATTAGAGCTTCCCCCAGATGTCCATTGACGGATGCCACAGCGATGCCACGCACCCCTCCCCGCAACTGAGGCGCTTATTAGCGTTCAAGTACAATACAGAAGGCGTGGTATGTTGCAAAGTCAGTCGCGCCAGGCCGTAAATAGCTTCCGCTCTTGAACCAATGATCAGTCGGCGATGGCCACAACTGTCTCCACCCCTGCTAGTGCTACCGCAGCATCCCCGTCTTCCGCACAGCTCTAGCGCGGCTCACAACGACCAGCGACGAGCCAGCACGCAGCCACCCACTCTGGCCGCTGGCCGCTCTGATCTCATCCGGCGCTGAGCCGCCATCGATCGCCACCCGCACAATCGCTGACGACATCTCCGGCCAATCGCCCACATTCCGCCCTGAAATTGACTTCCCCCAACTCTTTCGACGCGTCACCCATCACACATTCATCCACAATGTCCAAGCGCACGTTCACGCTGTCGGACGGCAAGTTCATCCCCGCGATCGCGTGGGGCAACGGAACGGGCGGGCTGCAGAAGAGCGGGGACCGCGCCGTCCTCGGCGGGCAGGTTGCGCTCGAGGCGGGGATCCGGCACCTCGATACAGCGCAGTACTACGAGACGGAGGCGGAGACGACGGCGGCGATCGCCGCGACGGGGATCTCGAGGGGGGAGGTGTTTGTGACTGATAAGGGTGGGTGCGGGGTGCAGCCCAGCGGGGGTGGGCGGGGACGGGTTGGGATGGGGGAGGGATGGGTAACGGGCGAGGGTGAAGCGGGGAGAGGATGGAGCCGTGAGAGGATGGAGAGAGGGTGGGGGGAGGGGAGGCCTCGGACACCGCTGACACCAGTCTCGAGCAACACGATCGCGGCGGAGGCGACGACGCGCGAGAACGTGCGCCAGAGCGTCCTCGAGTCGCTCGAGAAGCTCGGGTCCAAGCCCGACCTCTTCCTCATCCACAACCCGTTCGTGCCCGAGGAGGGCAAGATTGCCGAGTTCTGGACGTACCTCGAGGAGCTGGTCGAGGACGGCACGCTCGGAGGCGTGTCGCTCGGCTTCTCCAACTTTCGCCCGCAGGACATTGAGGCTGTGCTGAACGTTGCGAAGATCAAGCCCACTGTGAACCGTGAGTGCGGTGGGGTGAGCGGGATGTGCGTGGATGCCAAATGTGCCGAGCGCCAGAGGCGCTGGGTTCCAGACTCTGCTGGGCCCCGTGAGGCATCCGCGCCATCGCCACCGACGTCCGATGCCATCGCAGGGATGACGAGCGCGGCCAAGCTCACTCGCTCACTGCCCGCTTGACCGCTGACCCGCAGAGATCGAGTTCCACCCGTACGTGCTGGCGCAGCTCGAGCCCCTCCTCGAGCTGCAGGCCAAGCACGGCATTGTGACGGCCGCCTACGGCCCGCTCACGCCGGTTCTGCGGCACCCGACCGGCGGGCCGCTCAAGCCTGTGCTGGAGCGCATTGGCGCGGCGCACGGCATCGACGCCGCGTCCGTCCTCCTCCTCTGGACGGTGCAGAAGGGCGTGGTGGCGGTCACGTCGTCGAAGAACGAGGCCAACATCCGCAAGATTGCGGCGCTCGACTCTGCGCCCGACCTCTCGGCCGAGGAGATCAAGCAGATCGACGAGGCGGGCAAGAAGGTCCACTTCCGCCACTACACCGAGCACATGACCAAGGACTACCCCGCGCCCGAGCTGCCGCAGGATGTGTGATGCAGTCTGACGTGCGGCATGTGACGGGGTGACGCTATGGTGCGAGACGCGGTAGACGATGGTGTGGGGCAGCTGACAAGATACACTTACAAGTGTCTGGCGGCTGCTGACGTCGAGCTCGCTGCCACCTGACCTGCGCGCGACGAAGCAATAATGGTAGCACGCACGTGCCGATAGACATGGTGTAACTTGCGCGCTCAAGGCCGCTCGACCATGGCCATGACTCAGCCCTGCTAGCGAAGGATGAGGGCGAGGAATGGATGTCGGTCGTATCACTCGTCTCGCCGTGACAGCCACGGTAACGCTGTTCCTCTACGACCCCGTCTCAGCGAGCCCGTCGGCGACGGGGAATGCTCCATTGCCAAAGCATGCCCGGCGGCGATGCGAGCGGTGAACAAGAGCGAGCGGACATGCAGTCCGCAAAGCGCTAACTGGAATGGGCAGCGTATTTGCCATGCACCGTGCTCACCACCTCGCACGCCAGCATTCCGCGTTGGACCCCGTCATCGCTGCAGTTACAACCCCGCCCCCACTCGTGCGGACCAGAACGCTGCCGCCCACAGCTGGGTCACACACATGCAGCCGCTCGGAGGCTTCCAGCAACGCTCTCGGGGCAAGGAACTGCGCGTAAACGGCGGCGTTGCAGGGCCCGCGGACCTGGCTGCGCCGGACAGAGGTGCGATGACGATCAGCGTCGCTGGTACTGCACTCGGTGCTGGACGCGTGGCCTATTCCGAATGGGACGCAATATTGCCTCTTGGGGCTCCGGCAGGCACCTCCCATTTGCGTTGGCCGACTCCACCACCAGCAGCCGACTCCACGCCGGTCCCGCCGAGGGACCGACGGGGCGTGGGCGCGGGGGACGTGGCAACGCTGATCCTCTGCGGAGTGCCTGTGCCTCGACCAGAATGCAGGGTGCTGACGGCAGATTGGCGCTTGCGAGGGGGCGGATGCCATGGCCCGAAGGGGGCATGGGGGGTGGTGATGGCGGGGGGGCTTGGTACCATGGCGTCGGCGACAGGGGTTGGGTGGATGAAACGTTGCCAGCGACGTCAGTGTGAGGGCCGGCCGCGGCGTCGCGGCCTGCATTGCGGAGCCAGTTGCAGTAAATAGACGGGGAGTATGCATGAAGCGGAGGAGGATGGGATGGATGGCGAGTGCCTCGACCAAGACGCGCAGGGTCGGCATTCCAAATCGCTGGCTGACGGCAGGTGGTGTGCCGCACGGCACCTGGCGGACCACGGCCGGCGTCTGCTTGGCCCACTGTTCCAATCCACACAGGACACCACCCCAGACGCCGGTGTATGAGCAATCCCCGCTCCCTGCTGCGGGTGGGCTGTGCCTCGTACGATGGCTGGAGTCACGCATCAGACGCCGTGCCGGCAGGCGGCTCGCTCCAGCGGGCGTCGGCGCACGCACTGCGCATGCCAACCCCTCCTGCCGCACCAGCGCCGACGCGTCTCGCGTCGGCCCACCCCGAGCCCCAGAACAGCCTTGCCAACCCCCGAGCCGCCGATGCATCCTTGAATAGCACCAGCTGCCTGGCCCACTTGGCGCTCACATCAAGCGCAGCTCTTGATTGCATTCCAGCCTTAATGATGCCCGGGAGACCCGGGAGCCACAGGTTCGCCAAGACGCACACCCCCGCCTCCCCCCTCCACGCCCCCTACCACCGACCCCCGCGCACCTCCGTGCGCCGCAAGCGCCGGAGGATGGACAGCGCGCTCCCCAGCCCGTCGCCGACGCCGCCCCCCCCCGACCCGTGGGCAGAGTACCGCGCCGTGCTGGCGCGCGGCGCGGTCGCCATCCTGTCCCCGGCCGACGTGAGCCCCGCCAATCCCCGGAGCTACGTCCACCGGCGCGAGGTCGAGGCCATGGACGCGCTCTACGCCCGCCCGTTCGGTGTCGCGGCGATGGCGGGGCGCTGGGCCGCCGGCGTCGAGCGCGCGTCGCGCCGGCCCGGGATCGGCCAACGCCTCGCCCTCCGCGGGTGCAGCACCAACATGGAGGAGCACAGCAGCTTTGAATCGTCGTCCATAGAGATAGAGTCCGAGGTGCCCGCGAGCAGTCCCGTGCAGGTCAGCCCCGTAGACGTAGACCCGAGTCCCGAGAGCATCGTGCTCGACTCGCCGCCGCCCGACCCCCCCGATCCGCCGACGCCCGAGGAAGGCCCGTTCTGGTTCGGCCCGCCGCTCGTGGCCCGGTACTCGCGCGGCGCGCCGTACACGCTCCAGCGGTGCCGGGCGCGGCAGGCGCTCAGCGACCTGCTGCGCGCGCCGTTCGCCAACCGCCACTTCCGCCTCGAGGAGTGAGTCGTCGCGAGCCCCGACCCCGCTGACGACAGGGACACGGCCGTGTCCGACAGCGTGCTGGCCGCGCTGGGCCTCGACCTCCCGCCGGCGGTGACGCTCGCCGCCGGCGTGCCGTGGAGCCATGTGCTGGAGCAGTGGCCGGCGCACGCCGACGGCCTCGCGGCCATCAGCGGCGGCCCGCACGCCGCCCTCCCGGGCCTGCTGCGGCTGGGGCGCGGCTCGCCGATGGTCGACGACGAGGACGGCGAGACAGCGCTGCCGTTCCTGTTCGTGCGCGACGCCGACACGTCGTCGCTCGCGGACGCCAAGACCGCGCTGCTGGTCAGCATGCGGGCGGCGCTCGCCGTCCTCGCGCGCCTGTACGCCGCGGGCGGCAGGCCCCCGCCCCCCGACAGCGCGGGGCAGGCGTTCGGGCTCCTGCAGAACGGCGAGGCGTGGGAGCTGTACATGATGCACCGGAGCCCGGCGGGCACCGGCGCCTACGTGAGTCTCCTGGTGGGTGGGCTGACGGCAGACGGTGACGCGGCTGTGGCACGGGCGCATGGACGTCGCCGTGGACGTGGTGACGTTCCAGACGCTGTGCGGCAACATTCTCGCGAGCGTCGACGAGCGTGTGTCCTTTGCCGTCGACTGCCTCGCAGCGATGCATGTGGGTTGTGGGCGGGCTGGCTGACCTCAGCGGGCGGCGCGCCGCGGCATTCCCGGGATTGTGGTCGAGGGCTCGGCGACGCCCGGCGGCGCGAGCGCCATCGCCAGTGCCGGCGCGTCCTTGCGCCCGGCGAGCAGTACGGGGTCCGGGGTACGGTCGTTCAACCCGTCCGCCGACTTCCACCTGGGCCTGTATCGCGCGGGCGAGCTCACCGTCGAGGACCGGTACGAGCGCATCAGCGCGTGGGTGCGCGAGACGGGCGCGTGCATGGGCCTGCATCGCCTGCTGCACAAGTAGCCGCGATAGGCTGGCGGCGTTCGGCGATTGCTCGGCGAGTGCTCGGCGAGCGCGCGGCGGAGTGCAGCGGCGGAGTGCAGGGAAGCCGAGCGGCGATCGACCGTGCCGAACATGATCCTAGCCCGTCCACCCACCGCATCCGCCCAACACCCAAAGTCGCGGCTCTGTGCTCGCAAGTCGTGCCTGCTCGCTACGCTCGCAACCCGCTGCCGCTCGTAGACCAGCTCCCAAAAGCTAGCCCGCCGATCGAGCCTGCCGGAACATGCGAGGGAGTGGACGGGGATGAGATCGGCCCGAGGGCGCCAAGGAGCGCCAAACCCAATCTTGGACAGCGGGCGGACGGGGCCGAAGAGACCGAGCAGCGAGCACGTGAGCTCGGAGGGTCCGTTGGTGGATCGGGAGGTTCACGTGAGGTGGTTGGGTGGGAAAGGCACAGAAGGCCGAGGAGAGCGCCCTTCCGTGTCGGGAGCCGGTGAGGGCGGAAGACGAGCGAGCCGAGACGCGAGGCATCAGCAAGCATGATCATGTGGCGTATGCATCATTGTTCCGTTGCCGGCGGCTGTCAGTAGCGACCCGTTAGCGCGGAGAGGGCCGGAAGAGGAGAACAACGAGTCGGGTGGACGTGGGGTGAGAGACGAGGCGGAGATGTCCGCAGACGTCACTGTACCACTGTACCAGGAGGAGGATCGGCGTCGGCCGTGGGCGCAGGTGGACAAGCGAGCGGCGAAGACACCCCGCTGAGAGTAGACAGCTGACAATCCTCCTCCTCCTCCTCCTCCATCTCTCCATCACACCCCTCTCCACGCCACCACCATCACTCTCCTCTCCACCATCACCACCATCACCATCCACTCCCACCCCAACGATGGCGTCCATCCTCGGCGGCCGCTCTCGCCCACACGACCCCATCGACGACGATAAGCGGAAACGCCGCCGCCTCGCCCAGCACTTTCCGCTCCCCACGCCCTCCAACTCGGCCCCCTCTGCCCCCTCCACCAACACCATCACCCCGCGCGCCTCCCCTGTCGCGACGACCACCGCGCTCCCCGAGCTGCCCCCGTCCCCGCCCCCGAATCCAGCCCCCGCCCCCACCACCCTCCCGCAGGCGGTCCTCGCCGCCGGCCAGATCCGCCTCCTCTCCCCACACGACCTGGCCACCGACACGCTGGGCGCGTACGCCGCCGTCCGCGAGGCCATCGCCGCCGCCACCCCCCGCCCCGGCGGGCTGCAGGCGCTCCAGGCGGTTCTGGCACAGGGCCCGATCGCAGGCGAGCGGTGAGTGAAACGCCCCGCGTGTTTGGATCTGGATCTCGGATCTCGCGTCCGTGCGCCGCACCGGCTGACAGCAGCAACTTTACCGTCACGCGCGAGGCGCTCGTCGCCCTCAACCTCCCACTTTCGCCCGCGTCGGTTACTGTCGCGCTGGGCCTGCCGCGCCCCGCGCCCGCCGAGGGCGCGCTGGGGGGCGCGCGCATGGCCCTCCCCTTCTTCTTTGCGTCGGATGGCGGCCTAGCCGGCCTCTTTACCGCCATGCGTGCCGGCCTCGGCGCCCTCGGCGGCCTGCTCGACGCCGCGCAGCTCGCGCGCACCCGCGCCTGGCTGCGCGGCAGGACCGTGCCCGCGCCCCCCAAGGCGGGCATGTGCGCGTACGGCCTCGTCCTGGCGGAGCACGCCGAGCTGTGGGTCATGACCCGCGGCCCGTATGTGAGTGCCCCTTCCCGCGTGCTCGCTTCGCCCCTCGCCTCGCGCTAACCCCAGTTCGTCGCCAGAGCGTGGTCGGGCAAGCTCGGCACGCCCGAGTTTGCGGGCGTGCTCGCCAACATCCTCGCCGCGCGGGAGCGCGCGGCCCTCGTCGCGCAGTGTCTCCAGACCATCAAGGAAGGGCGGGAGGCGCTCGCGAGCGCCGGCGAGCAGGCGACTTTCGACACGTGGTGGCGCCGGAACGGCGGGGACACACCGGCACGCACGTTTGAGCGTGCGCTCGCGGGCGTCGGGTTTGCGGACGGTGGGGCGCGCGTTGTCGAGTGGGTCCGGGCGCAGGATGTGCGGGTGTATCTGCCCCCGGATCAGGCCGACTGAGGGGGAGGCATGAAGCGAGACGAGAGACGAGAGGAAGTGGGACGAGAGGAAGAGAGACTGGTGGGGAGGAGCGCGGAGTGGGAGTGAGCAGTTGTTTGCATCTTCAACGCCACTGTACTACTATGCATTACATGACATGTACGACGTACGGCTACATGCTATTCTGGAGATCGGGCAGGCCCAGGTCCCACGTGTTCCACCAGTTGGCCGCGCCGCCGGCGCCGCCCGCGCCCTCGCGGCTCTCGAGCAGCGTCGTGGGGTCCCAGAACTGGTGGAGGAGAAAGTCGGTCGCGGGGTCCTGCGACCGCTGCGGCGCCGGGTCGACAAAGTGCTGCTGGAGGACCTGGTCGATCGTCGGCGCGGGCGGCACGAGCGGCGGCGGCTGCACCTGCCCCGCGGGGGACGCGCCGGACGCGGGGCTGTCGGCCTCACGGCGTATGGTGGTCGCGCGCTTGCCGCCACGCGCGCGCTCGACGAGGCGCGTGCGCCAGCCCAAAAGCTCGACGTCGACGTCCGCCTCGTCCCCCGGCGGCGGGGGCGCGTGCTCCACCTTGGAGAGGGCGCGCGCGCGCAGGCGCAGCAGCCACTGGTGGTTCTGGACGAGCGAGGGCGTCGCGTGGTCCCGCAGCACCGACGAGTAGAGCTTGATGCTGTGGTCTATCTGGCCGAGCACGAGCCCGGCGAGCGGGTTCGTCGGGTTCAGGATGATCATTGTTCCGAGGCACACGGCGGCCGTGAAGAGGTGGTACTGGGGTCAGCTGGCCCGCGATTCACTCACCCAGAAGAACCAGTGCCGCGCCGTGACGGTCGGGTAGAGCTCGTACAGGCCGCCGACGACCTCGATGAGGACGTTGCACCGCTCCACGACGGCGAGGTAGGACTTTGCGTACGCGGACCGCGTGGGGTCCTGCGGCGCCTCCTGGAGCGCGCGGACAAAGTAGGGGCGCTGGAGGAAGAGGATCGCCTCGGACACATTGAGCGCGAGCGTAAACTGCTGGAAGGTGCGGGCGAGCTCGCCGCTCACGGGCGGCGAGTCGCGCGTCGCGCTCTCGGCGTCGGCGTACACCGAGGGCAGGGCGAGGAGGGCGGTGCGGCAGCGCATCCCGAAGGGGATGTGGCGCTCGAACGCGCACAGCCGGTCGTACAGCGCCTCGACGGCGGAGTAGGCGGTCGGGCGCACGTCCATCGCCTGGTCGAGGACGGCGCCCGAGATGCGGCACAGCTCGAATTTGAGGGTGCGGAAGTCGCGCTCCCCGCCGCCGGGGAATGCCGTGTCGATGTGCTCTGGCCTGAGACTCGACGGGCGCGAGAAGCAGTTGGCCTGGAACACGTCGATGGTGTGGCACTCCCAGAAGACGTGGCGGCGCTCTTCGGCAACCTCGAGGGGCAGGTTCCACCGCCGCCCGTCGATGTGCAGTCCCATGGCCGTGACGAGGCGCATCGCCAGGCCCCAGAGCGGCCACGCGCTGTCCCCATTCCGCCCCTTCTCCGTCTCGAGCGCGTAGTGCGCCATGATCACCAGCGCCTGCAACCCGGCGATGGTATTGTGCCCGATAAAGTCCCCCTTCACGAGACACCAGCGCGCGGCGGCGAGGTGGTGCTCAGCCCCCGGGTCGTGCGGCGGGAGGGCGGGGTTGTGCAGCGCCCCCATCGCGAGGATGATGAACAGCAGCGCGAGCTGCTGCGGGTGGACTTTGGTGTCTCCGTCCAAGCCGTACGCGCGCTCAAAGATGGGCTGGACGCCCGCGCGCGGCGCGACGTCGTGGTTCCACGTATAGTTGCCGTAGTATGCGTCGAGGAGGACGCGGGCCTGCGCGATGGGCGGGAGGTGGAGGAGGATGGTGGCCATGGTCGGCGCGGGCCCCCACGGCGGGAAGGGGAAGAGGGAGTCTGCGCCGAACCAGTCCTCGTCGGCGGGCGCGGGCGGCGGGGAGCGCGAGCGCGAGCGCCGCGGCCCGACCTCCGAGTTGCGCAGCCACTCGGTGCCCGCCGTCGGGCCGAGCCACTTGCTCCGCCCGCTCCTGTCAATCACCAGCGTGCCGTAGCTCTCGTCCTGCGGCGGCGGGTTCGGCTCGTACGTGTACTCGAAGGAGGGAGTGGGGCCGGACGCCTGCGAGTGCGGCGTGTGGGTAGGGGGGAGGGAGGACGCCGAGTTGCTCGTGTGGTGCGAGGGGTGCGGGTGTGGGCGTGGGCCGGGGAGGGAGGGGCTCGGGTTCGGCAGCGATGAGGTCGAGTGCGAGTGGACGAGGACGGGCGGCGTGGGGTGCGAGGTGTGCGAGGGGCCGGCGCGCGGCTCCTCTCGAGGAGGGCGTGGGGAGCGGCGCTCGCCCGTGCTGTATGGGGAGGGGTGGGAGGGGCCGTAGGGCGAGCGATAGCGGGGGGCGGGCGAGCACGAGCGGCGTTCCCCTTCCCAGTATCGGGGCTCGTCGCGGCGCCCGTCCCGCCTCTCCTCCCGCCGCTCGTCCCTCCGCTCCTCTCGCCGCTCCGGCCGATCCCTCCTCTCCCGCTCCCGCTCCTCCCTCCGCCTCCTCTCCCGCTCCCGCTCTCGCGAATCGGACCTCGAGCTCGACCGCGACGGCGACCGCGACCGCCGCCGCAGCCCCGGTATAGCCGCCAACATCCCCTCGATGGCCGCGAGCCGCTCGCGCATCTCCCCGAGGTCGTCGCCCCGCTGGCTCGGCTTCTTGACGCGCACAGAGTTCGGGCACAGGTCCGTGCACTCGCGCCGCACGCAGTTGGAACACGGCACCTGCCGGTCGCACTTGAGCTTGAGGCGGTGGCATTCTGCATCAGCTCAGTAGAGAGCGGGCTCACCGGCACAGCTGAGCTGCTTGCGCGAGCGGCGCTCCTCGCGCACGTCGTAGCGCTCGGGCGTTGACATGGGGCGGTGGCGATTGGGTGTTAACAAGAGGTGGGAGATGGGGGAGAGAAGTTTCGGGGCCGGTCCGGAGGCCGGTCAGGGACGCGGCGGAGTCGCTCGCGTCCTCGGTCGAGGATATCTCGGGCATGCATCACGCCCGGATCGGGAGACGGAGGGGTGCAGAGCGCGCGCCATCATCGAGCAGTAGGGAGAGGTGTACTTGCTTGGGTTTGTAGAGGGTGCTATAGGTGCATGATGCGCGGGGATCATTTGGTGCATGGTGGTTTGTTTACACCTCCGCGTCGGGGGTGAATCGGACGAGGGGCAGTCACCCCCGCCCCGCCATCCAGTCACACCCACAACACCGACGCTCAGACCCGCCAACGTTGCACGAGGTAGGCTCCCCTCCTCCCTTCTTCCGTGCTCCCCAGTAACCCAGGAGCCAGGAGGTGGTACACCACGACCTTGAGGCCCGTTGGGTCTTCAAGCGCACCTCCAGGCTTAAGGGCGGATCGAACGCGGTTGTGACACAGGACTGAGAAATGCATCCGCCCACTATGGCCCGCTGGTGGAGGTCGTCCACTATCATCCACCATCATCCACCATCTGCCAGCATGTCTCGCCTGCCCGCCACCGCATTCAGCCATGACTTCCCCCACTAGAGCTCTACAGACGGCCTATAGCCGCTCCTCGCCTCCTACTTTCAGCGGCCAGACCCTTCCTCAGCGTCCGCACACCTCGCCCGGACCGCTATCTGCACTCACGATCGACGTCTCACGGGCCCACTGACCCCCCTGCCCATCCAGCACCGCCTCAACACACGCTCATGCGCCTGGCGTGTCAGAGTATGCATGATGGCAATGGACGCATCGCCCCCGGCCAGCGCTGGCTCGGCGGCTCGGCGTGGCTCGGCGAGGCTTGGCGGACCCTCATTTCTCCGCACCCCAGTCTGCCACGTTCCGCGCTGGACTCGCCTTGCCCGCCCACCCCCAAGGTTGCTCGCTACGCTCGCAGCCTCCTGCACTTGCCGACGCGCCCAATCTCGCACCGCCCCGTACTTGGCCGCCAGACCCTCAAGCCGCTCGATCCGTCACGTTCCTCCTCCACACTGCCACCCCGCACCTCTGGCGCGGCGGGACCCCGCGCCAGCTGGAACATGACGCGTCCCCTCGCGCGCTCTGGAATCGGGCCAGGCCGGGGCTTGCCAGGCCAAGCTCGTTGCACCGCAAAGATTGGCGCGACCAGCGCGTCACGCAGCCCGCACATGCAGCTTCTCGGCGGGTTGATGCTGTGCTGCCGAGCTGCCTCTGTCGATCCTCATCCTGCAGCACGGGCCCGCCGTGTGGCCCCTGTTGAGCGTTCACGAGCCCGCTGGCCGTTGACTCAGTCCGGATGAGGTACGTGTGGGTGTAATCTCGGTGAATTTGGTCCCTGCGCGAGTTTGACGGGAGCCGCGGCGCTGATCACATGCCACAGTGGGGGGCGTGGGGGAGTGGGGGGCACTAGTAAACGAGACGTGAGAGAGCCCTGCATGCTGCCTCCCGAGCCATGCAGCTTAGAGCCGAGATGGCCAGGTGGAGCGGTTGTCGGACAAAGTTGGTGTGGAGAGGGCCGATGCCAAGACGACGACGATGGCCAAGGTGGGCCAAGTGATGCGGTGCGGTCCAAGGTCCAGGGGGTGGAGTAGGTCGAGATTGAGGCACGGCGCGATAGCCACAGTGGCACACCCCCAGCGCTCAAAGACAAGACAATGGTAATGACGTACTAGTTAGTTTGGTAGTACTGCAATTGCAACTGCCGTATATAACTCAGAGGTGTGGATCCACTCCAACTCACCATCGCTCTCTCTCTCTCTCTCTCGCAACAACTCGCACAACTCGCACAACCTACCCAACACCGCCACAATCCACAATGCGCTACTCCGTCCTCGCCCTTGCCGCCATCGCCTCCACCGTCGGTGAGTACACCCACCCCTCCTTTGGCGCACCTGCCCTTGGCCACCTTCCCAGCCTCCCCCGCTACCTGCTGCGCCGCACCTTTCCCCCCCGCCCTGCCTTCTCCGCTCACTCCAGTCTCGGCGCGCAGCATCACTCCCCGCGACGACCTCGACGACTACGCCTTCCCCCAGGAGTGCTCCACCCAGTGCGCTGCCGTCGTCCAGTTCCGCGACAACTGCCGCTCCAAGAACATGGACATTGACGATGACAACGACAACGACAATGACGACGATGACGACCGTAACCGCAACAACAGCACTACCACCGCCAACAACAACAACGGCACGATGAGCGAGTGCCATGAGTGCTACGTGAGTCACCGCCTCCATCTCAACGTTCCCGGCCCCGCTGACCCCAGCTCATCGCCGTCCAGGGCGCGGGCGACTGCCTCTCGTGTCTCCAGGGCCTCCAGAACAAGCCCGAGAACACCGACGACGTCATCGAGGACATGCAGGACGCGCAGCGCAAGTGTGCCAACCGCAGCGGCATGAGCGGTATGCCTAGCCAGACCGGCGCCCAGGTCAGCCAGACTGGCGGCGCTGCGGGCCAGCAGACTGGTGGTGCCGCCGGCCAGACCGGCGGTGCCGACAGCACGGGCGGTGTCGCTGCTCCCCAGGGCTCGAACCCCGCCGCGCCGAGCCCCACCAGCGGCGCCTCGTCCCTCGTCCTCAGCGGCGGCGCTGTCGCCCTCGCCGTCATGGCCGCCGTTGCCCTCTAAGCCCCACAGCAGCCCAGCCTGGACCCTTTAGATGCGTAGTTCCTGTTTGGTAGTAGCTTGAATGAAGTCATGACCTATGCTGTTCTGCAACTCCTCAGCTCTTCCCATGTCCCTCTCGCCGACTCGGTGGGAGGCGCCAGGCCCCAGGCGACCCCTCTTCTTCTGTAGTCAAAGGACGGGTGATCTCTTGAACTTGCCGGGAGTGGTAGCGTGTGTCTGCCTCGGCTCCTGGCTGCGGATGACCATGACGCAGAGTGGGGGCGGGGAGATCAAACAGAGGGCGCACTAGTGCGCAGGGAAGCAAGGGGACGGATCCGCGCAATCCGCGCGACGCGCGCGTCGAGCGCGTCGGATCGGCCGAGGTCGGAGATCGGCACGGAGCCACTCTTGCTCGATCACTCAGGAGGAGAGCAGCCGTATGAGGCTGGTAGCAGCGGGTGGGGATGCATCATGACTCATGCGTCGAAGCCAGGTGGAGTAGGGTTGCAGGCTATCTCCGCCGCCGGGGACACCGTCGAGCATCACTCCGCTGCGACGATGGTCCGCCGCTCCGCGGCTAAGCCTCTCTGACCGACGAACACTCCCTTGCCAGAGGCCTAGGGGAGCGAGCGCCTTGCCGCTTGGCAGCGTGGCGGGTCCTCCGAGGCCGTACCACAGCACCTCCCTCCCTCTCCTTCCGAGGTGCTGGTCAAAAGAATGACCTCTGGCGGGATCGAACCGCCGACCTCATGCGGAACTCGTTTCTCTGCAGAGAAGTCACGTGTTAAGCATGCGCTCTAACCAGCTGAGCTAAGTGGCCTGGTGTTTACGTAAACCCGGCTCTCGAGCTCCAACAGGCCCGGGAACGGGACGCTGCGCGACTTGCAGTACGCTGCAGCACCGCGCCGATATCAGCAGCATATGCAGAGGAGACGCGGAGGAACTAGACTCCAGGGGACGAGAGGTTTTCGAAGCGGCTGGCGCTGGTATGCCGGTATGCCGTAAGATTAGTGGATTGCGGGTTGGCATCCCGGATGTTTCAGAGGTCTCAAACACCCTCTCACTCGCGCGCATTTCGCGTCTGCTCCGATGGCGGCTCACCACTCCGCTTACCAGAGCTACGGGCTGTTCCCCTGGCGGGAGCGTTAATGGCGCCCGAGGCTGCCCAGCGGATGGGCATGGTGAGCTCGCGGTCAACACTGCCCTCGGCTCCGACTTATCTCTAGACTCGCCGCTCGCCGCTCACCCCTCACCATCACCCACTGTCCATGCTCCTCACGCCACTCCTCCTCGCGGCCCCGGCGCTCGCGGCGCCCGCGGCGACAGAACGCTCCCTCCTCGACAGGACGTACGACTATGTCATCGTCGGCGGGGGCACGGCGGGCCTGACGCTCGCGAACCGCCTCTCCGCCAACCCCGCCATCTCGGTCGCCGTCATCGAGGCCGGGACGTACTACCAGGTCTCGAACTTTGTCTTCTCGAGCACGCCGGGCGCGGACGCGCTCTTCGTCGGCTCGGACCCGAAGGACTCGAACCCCCTCGTGGACTGGGACATTGTGACGACGCCGCAGGCGGGCGCGGCGGGCCGCGAGATCCACTACGCCCGCGGCAAGTGTCTCGGCGGCACGTGGGTTCCCCCACGGCAGCGCTGACGCCAGCTCCGCCCGAAACTTTATGATGTACCAGCGCCCGGACGCGGGCTCGCTCGCGGCGTGGGCCGAGGCCGTGGGCGACGACTCGTACTCTCTCGCCAACTGGATGCCGTACTACCGCCGCTCGGTCGAGTTCCGCGCGCCCACCTCCCCGCCCTGTGAGGGAGAGATGCCAGCGTTTGACGCGGGGGCGTTCGACCAGGCCGCGGGGCCCCTCAAGGTCAGCTACTGCAACTACGCGGCGCCGTGGTCCGAGTGGCTGTCCAAGGGGATGAGCGCCATCGGCATCCCCAAGATCGCGGACATGAACACGGGCAACCTGATGGGCCACACGTGGGTGACGTCGACCATCGACCCGGACAAGCAGAAGCGCAGCAGCTCGCAGACGGCGTTCTACGACACGGCCAAGGGCCGGCGCAACCTCAAGATGCACCAGCTCACGCGCGCCCGCCGGATCGTCTTTGAGGGGAACCGCGCGGTCGGCGTCGAGGTCGCCTCGGGCGCGACGTACCGCGCGCGCCGCGAGGTCATCGTGTCCGCGGGCGCGTTCCAGTCGCCCCAGCTGCTCATGGTCTCGGGCGTCGGGCCCGCGTCCACGCTCGCCCAGTTCGGCATCCGGGTGGTCGCAGACCGCCCGGGCGTCGGGCAGAACATGACCGACCACGCGTTCGCGGCGCCCTCCTACCGCGTCAAGGTCGACACGTACACGCGCCTGGGCGTGAGCCTCGCCACGATCCTGTGGGAGTTTGCCGTAAACTTCTCGCGCCAGAAGGGCGTGCTCACCAACCCCATCGCCGACTACTTTGGCTTCGAGCGGCTCGACGACCGCGTGCCCGAGCGCTTCCGCGCCGACCTCGCCGCGTTCCCCCCCGCCTGGCCGCACATCGAGTACGTCTCCGCCCCCGGCTACATCGGGCGCCTGAACAACCTGCGCACCGACCAGCCACGGGACGGGTACCAGTACGCGTCGGTGCTGGCCGTGATCGCGTCCCCGCTGTCGCGGGGCAACGTGACGCTGCGCTCGGGCTCGATGGCCGACCTCCCGCTCGTCAACCCGAACTGGGCGACGCACCCGACCGACCAGGCGATCCTCGTGGCGGGGTACAAGCGCGTGCGCGAGCTGTTTGCGTCCGACGCCATCCGCCCCGTCCTCGCCGACACGCGGGAGTACCACCCGGGGCCCGAGGTGCAGACGGACGAGCAGATTCTCAAGACGATCCAGGACAACATCATGACCATCTGGCACGCGTCGTGCACGTGCCGCATGGGGCGGGCCGATGACCCCACCGCCGTCGTGGACGCGCGCGCGCGCGTCATCGGCACCGAGGGGCTGCGGGTTGTCGACGCGAGCGCGTTCGCTTTACTCCCCCCCGGCCACCCCCAGAGCGTGGTGTACGCGCTCGCCGAGAAGATCGCCGACGACATCCTCGCCGAGTTGAGCTAGGTAGTTGATGGACAGAGGCCAGGATGTACGACGATAATATGACGAACAGGCACTTGGCCGCCGCAGAGCTGCACACCCGGCCAAGCCTAGAACAGGTCGGCGACGGGAGCTGGTGTAAGCCCGTGCTGAGAAGATCGCCGACAATGTTCTGGCGGGATGGAGGTAATGCATGGTTGTTCGAGGACGACGCTCAAGTTGTATTGCGACGCGCCAGGGTCTGGCACTCACCTACACCTACATGCCACTCCCTAGTGCCGAGTCCCCCTTGCCCGCTCGCCGAGCTCGCTCAGCTGCCTCACCTTCCCCCACTTCTCGCCGCACACCACACAGCCCTCCGCCTCCTCGTACGTCTGGAACTGGACGCGTTCCTGCAGCGTCGGCGCGGCCTGCACCTCGCGCCTCGCCCGGAGGTCGTCCTCGAGCTCCGTCGCCCTACGCTCCTTGGCCTCGTCCAGCTCCCCAAGGCGGCGCGCTTCGGCGGCCGCCGCGTGGTACGCGACCATCGCTTCGTTGGACGCCACAAGCTCCTTGATGGGGGACACGCCGGCCTTCTCCGCCTCGGCCTGCTCCCCCTTCGCCATCACGGCGTGCGTGTGGATCTGCATCACCCCGGGCAGCGGCGGTAGTGGGTGGTTTAGCGGGAATGCAGAGGGCGTCGGCGAGGTCGTTCATGAGCTCCTCGCTGGTTATTTGGACGAACGTGAGCGCGGGCGGGTGTGGGCGAGGAGCTCGCGGCGGCTCTCCCACGAGCACGCCTGGGAGGGTGTAGCCCTCGTCATCCGTCTCGGAGTCGCTCTCGGGCTCGAGCCACTGCTCCTGCAGCAATGGGTCGTCGGACTTGGTCAAGGGGTCATCCTCCGGGCCATCCTCCTGGGTCGCGGCGAACAGCTCGGCGCGCTAGCCCTCGATGTTCCGGAGAACCAAGTCAAACTCAGCCTTGCCCTGTGCTAGATAATAGCGACCAGGAGCATGACGTTCACGTGCCTTCCGGTTATTCAGGAGGTAATGCGAAACAAGGTTATCACAGCGTCCTCTGCGTTTGTGCTCTCAATAATCTCCTCATCCCTGGTACCGACCTGCTTGCCGAGCGCTGCCACTGCATGCCGCCGCCAACAACCGACCCCCTATCGGCCCTGTGGGCCTGACGCAGGTTGGTTCGGCCGCCAAGCCGTACCTCACCCACGCACTGCACCATCTCTGGCTCGCATCAGCTGACGCGACTAACTCAGGGAGGCGCGTGGGGGGTGGCAAGGCAGTGCTTGAGAAGCATCCCCCGTCCCACCGGCCATGACTGGGCCGCATGCTCCGATGCACTAAAGCAGCGGCGAAGTACATTGCTCTTCCACATCCCCAGTAGTCGCTTTCACAACACCTCCCTCCACTCACGCGCCGTTCACCATCAGTCACCATGGGCTGCTCCGCGTCCAAGCAGACCACGCACTTCGACGCGCCCCCGGCCGTGCCGGAGAAGCAGGTCGCACGTACCGTGCCCGCTGCTGGGGCCTCGAGCTCCGCTGCCGCCGGCGCGGGCGGTGACTCAGGCCCCGCTGAGGACCAGCCCAAGTTCGGCGAGGTCGTCCAGGAGTCGTATCTGACCTGCGACCTGCCCATGAACGGGCTCGTCTACAAGCTCGACATCAACAAGTACAGCTACCCGAACGGCAAGGGGACCAAGGCGGAGCGCGACGCCGACGACAGGGAGCAGTACGGCGCGCCGCCGGTCCCGCCAGCGCTCTCCGAGGCCGACGAGGAGCGCGGGCTCGAGTTCTGCAATAGCCAGCCGTTCAGCGACATCTCGCGCGAGATTGCGCGCGCCGCGCTCGCGTGGGGCCCACCAAACGCCGACGCCGTCTTCATCCGCCTCACCGCGACGGACAAGAGCGCCGTGACGGCGGACGCGGCGTTCATCGTCGCGTGGAACGTCATCATGCCGCACGAGGTGCACAACAGCGTCGAGAAGCAGCAGGAGCTCTTCCAGGCCATGCTGCCGCTCTGGTACGAGGTCGCGGAGGGGCGCACGACCGGCACCGACCACCCGGGTGACATGGTGCTACTGTACAAGCGCGATGGGGCGATGACGCTCGAGGGCTGCGACTGGAAGCCCAACACGTACCAGGGCGCGCTGCGGCGCGAGCTCTGGGTGCCGCACCTCAAGGCCTTTTGCGAGCGGCAGCGGCTCAAGGACGCGGAGCAGGACCAGTTCATGCGGCAGACGCAGGCGTTTATCGGCCGCTTCAACCCCGTCATGGGCTCCATGATCAGCGACATCCTCACCTGGCCGCCGGTCGACGGGGCCATCGGCTTCATCAACATCACCGTGGTCCACGTCAAGGGGCGGGGCCCGTCGGCGCGCGTCACCCTCAGCGACGCGGGCGAGAACGACATCACCAACATGGACACGGCGAGCCTCCCGGACCCCACCCTCCTGCAGGACATGGTGGCGCGGCGCTGGGTCGACGTGTGTGCCAACGGTGTGCCCGACGAGCACCACCCGCCAATGGTGATGATCAAAGGGCCGGCACCCACCGTCGGCGGGCCGGAGGGGCAGCTCCGCCTGACCTTCCGCTGGGGCGAGGACGGGTTCAGCGACGACGACCGCGCCACCGTCGCACAGGTGTACCGCCTGCGCCCGGACGAGCGCCGCGTGCCGCCCCGCCCAAGCGCTTCTCCCTCGGCAGCCTGTTCAAGCACGCCGGCGACCAGGACGCGTTCATGGCGCCCTTCCAGGAGGCCATGTCGGGCATGCTCTCGGCGGCGTTTACGTGGCGCCCCGCGGACGGCGTCGCCAAGGTCGTGGTCATGCTCGCGCAGATGCCGCAGCGTGGGACGGCGGCGCGCGTCGCCATCTTCGACGGCACGGGCGCGTGCTATGTCGGCATGTCGGCGGACGGGCGCGCCCCGCGCGCGCTCCACGACGAGGTGGGCACTATGTGGGCCGACTTCTGCGCCGCCAACCCCAACGACCTGCCCATCACCATCACCGTCACCTGCAAGCCGGGCAGCGTGACTGGCGCCGGGCAGATGAGCGCGTCCTTCGACCTCCGCGGAATCTGGCGCGCCGAGGACCTCTCGCCCGCCGACAAAATCCATCTCGCCCTCCTGTACGGCGAGCATCCGGACCAAGCATACTCGGCGATGAAGGGGGGCAGCGTCCCGGTCAGCGCCACGTCCACTCTCCGCTTGTAATTCTTGTCCCATACATGCCCCGTTACCTGTGCCATAGATATTACGCCCATGCACTCGTGAAGCGCCGTCTCATGCCGCTCGCATGGAGCACGTTGTTGTGCTGCTGCTCGAGCCTACCCTGTGCACAACAGTCCGATGGGTCAGTCTCCACCAACGGGCAGGAACCTGGAACCAGAAGCGGACGTCGTCATGCAGCATGTGCGAGGAGACAAACCCCGCTAAACAGGGGATTAACTGTTTTAAGGTTGCCCTGGGGAGCCGAGGCTCGTGTTTCAGCAGTCAGGCGCATTCCGAGGTGCGCACAGCAGGGCTGGGGTGCACCGCCGCTCCCATGCCTCAGCTGACACTCACTCACTCACCCGCCCTCACCGGCTGCAGCCGTGCAGTACGCCGATTGCAGCAAGGGTACATAAGCGAGAAGCGTTTCTCGACTCGGCATCTCCCATCAAAGACCCACTGTGCAGTGAGCTGTACTCGGAGCGCTCTGACGCTCTGACCTCAGCAGTCTCAACATGCCGCCCCCGCCCCCGGTCCACCGCCGCCAGGGGACCATCACCTTCAACCTGCCAGCGGGCTTCGCGCTCCCGCCAAACGGTGCGACCACGCAGAGCGGGACCGAGACGCCGCCGCCGCCGTACCAGCCGCACGGCGCTCCCCCCAGCGCACCCGCCGCACAGGCAGGTTATCTTCCTCCCGCTCCGGCTCCTGTAGCGCCCGCAGTCGCGCCGGCGGTCCGTGCGCTCCCAGTGATTCCCGCTTCTGCTGCTCCAGTACCACTAGCGGCCAGGCCGCGTGTCGCCGCCCCAGCAGCCCCCGCCGTTGCCCCGCCTGCTTCGGCCCCTGCCCCAGCGGCGCTCTCTCCCGCCCCAGCTCCCGCCCCAGCGTCCGAACCTGACCTCTCACCCGTTCGTCCCAATGAGCCACTTCGCGGCGAGGTCGAGCACGCCATCTCCAAGGTGGTCACGCGCGCTTTCACCGGCACGACGCCCGCCCCCCGGCTGTTCATCCACAGCTTCCACGTCGCGGGCTACGACCCCATCCGGCAGATCTGCCCGCCGCCCGCGCCGGGCGTGGCCGACGACCCGGCGGCCGAGGATAAGGCGCTCACCTTTTGCGCCGAGGTGCTGGACCCGATCTCCGCCGAGCTCGTCGACGCCGCCGTGGACTGGACGGGGCGGAGCGACGTCGACGCCGTGTGGATCCGCCTCACGGCCGACGAGCACAAGTTTGTGTCGTGCGACGCGGCGTTCCTCGTCAACCAGAGGGTGCTGGCGCCGCACGACATCGACCGCAACGTCGCCAAGCAGAAGGAGCTGTTCAAGGCGCTCATCCGGCCGTGGGCCGACGACGTCGTGATCCCCGGGACGCTGGGGGTCGACTACCCCGGCGAGATTGTGTTCAGGCACGAGGTCGCGACGGACAGCATGAGCCTCGTGGGGATCAGCTGGGAGCCGCACCCGTCCCAGGTGGCTGGGCGGCGGCAGCAGTGGCTCGACAAGCTGAAGGCCCACCGGCGCCCCGTCGTCCCCGAGCCCCACCCCAACGGTGTGCCGATCCACCCCATGCCCCCTGGCGTGCCGACATTCCCGGACCAGGGCGAGGCGCGACTGCCAGAGGGATTCGTCTCGATTCGGGGTCAGGGGGCGCTCGACGAGCGTTCCGAGGAGTGGCTGCGGCGCGAGCAGGCCGCCCTCCGCGCCATCATCCTGAGCGTCATGGCGTGGCCCGAGACGGAGGGCCGCTTCAACCACGCGCAGATCTGCCTCCTGCACTTCAAGGGGCGGGGCTCGACCGTCCGCGTCTCCGTTCTGGGTGACAACCTCCGGAGCGAGCCCAAGGACGAGGGGTACTTCGACCCCTGCGAGCTGCAGGACGCCGTCGCGGTCCAGTGGGCGGACCTGTGCCGCCGCGGTGTGCCCGAGTTCGACCATCCTGCCCTGGTGCAAATCACCCTCCAGCCCAACGAGCGCGCCATGGGGGATGCTATGACCCAGGTCACGTGGCGTGAGGCGACCATGCTCCGACACGTTCGCCTGTTCGTGGGCAGGTGCTACGCTGATCGACCCGGCGACAATGTGGGGGACACTGCGCTACCAGCAAGATCGCCGTCGGCCCCCGCCGCGAACGCTGCCGTCGTCGCTGCCCCCAACCCTCCCGCCAGCGCGCCTGTTAGCCCTCCAGCGAACACGCCCGCCAACCCTCCTGCAGCAACACGCGCCCCCGCCAATCCGCAGCCCGAGTTCGCCGACGTCGAGCACAAGGCCACCAGAACGTCCAGAGTTACTCTGTCTGTCGGCCCCGTGCGCATCTCCGCCGACCACTTCTACGTCGCAGGGTGTGGCGAGATGCCGAGCACGCATGCCCCAGCGCCGGCGCCGAGCATGGACGACGTCGACGAGGCGACGCTGAACAGGTCGCTCGCGTGGTGCGGGCAGCACCTGAACGATATCGCGGTCGAGGCAGTCAACGCAGCCCTGGACTGGGCCGAGCAGCCGGAACTGCCGCTCTCGGAGCTCCAGGCCGTGTGGATTCGCCTCACGGCCGACGGGGGCGAGGACAAGCACTCCGTGTCGTGCGACGTGGCCTTCCTCACGCGGAGCCAGGTGCTCACCCCGTCCGAGGTCCACCCCAGCGTCGACATGCAGCAGACGCTCTTCAAGGCCGTCTACCGGCCCTGGCTGGCGCTCGTGGAGCAGGGCGTCGCCGGCGTCGACTACCCCGGCGAGATCTACTTCAAGCACAACCTCACTGGGGACGGCAGGTCCACCATGGCCCTTTCGGGGATCAGCTGGGCGCCGCACACGTTCAGCGAGGCCGGGCGGCGCGCCCCCTGGATCGCACAGCTCAAGGCGCTGATTGCGGCCACGCACGGGCCGCCGGGCTCGCTGGCGCGCTGGGCCGACGAGATCACGGCGACGGACAGGCCGACGATCACGGCCGGCAGCCTCGTGTTCAGGGGCATGGTGCGCGAGACGCTGGACGGGCGCACCACGGCGTTCCTGCAGCGCGCGGGCGCCATCCGCGACATCGTCGCGGACATCATGGCGTGGCCCGCGACGCGGGGCCGCATCGAGATGCTCACCGTCACCCTCATCCACCTCAAGGGGCGGGGCGCGACGGCCCGCGTCGACCTCAGCGACCGCTCGGGGTCGCTCATCTCGGACCCGCCGTCCGCGGCCCGCGTCCACCCCCACGGGCTGCAGGAGAAGGTCGCGCGCCGCTGGGCCGACCTCTGCCGCCAGGGCGCGGTGGGCGTCGACCACCCCGTCAACGTCGTGCTGGCCGCGACGCCCAAGGGCGCGGTGTCGATCTCAGAGGTGTCCACCAAGGTCGAGTGGGTGGAGGCTGACCTCGGCCCGAATTTGCGTGCTTTCATGGACCGCACGTATGCCACCCGGCCGGGCGACGACGTCGAGAGCCCCGCCGCTCGCGCTGCGGCTCCAGCCCCGGGTGTGTCAAACGGCATGCCGAACGTCCCCGTCTCGGGCATTGACGCCGTCATCGCCATGGACAGGCTGCTGGCATCCCTCGCCGGCGCCCCCAACGTCGCGAACACCCCGTCCAACGCCGCAACCAACCCCGGCGCCAACCCAAGCAGCCTTCCTATCGCCCGCAGCCCGGCACAGGCTCCCGCCAGTCCTCCCAATGCGGCTAGCAGGCCAGTCGCCAACCTCCCTGCCCGCGCTGCCGGTGTGAACAGATCTACCCCGGCCAACCTTGCCAGCGTCAGTCCTCCTCCCGCCAGCGCTCCTCCGGCCCCGAGCGCGGCCAGCCTGTCGGAAAACGAGATCGCCGAGATCGCTGGCCTCCACACTGCCATTGCCATCGACAAGGTGCTGGGAACGCGGATTAAGCTCCCCGCTGATGACAACGGCCTTGCGCAGGCAAAGGCCGCGTCCAACCCTGCCGCCACCTCCCCTGCCGCCAGCATCGCTCCTGCCAGCCCTCCGCTCGCAGGCCCTCCTCCCGTGTCCTCCCCAGTGTCCAGCCAGCCCCTATCCGGCGCCATGGCCAACCTGTCGCTCGCCAGCCCGTCTACGGGCAGCCCGGTCTCCAGCGTGGCCAGCCCTTCCCCGACCTACATGGCCAGCCCTGTCTCCTACGGCAGCCCTCCTACTTTCACCGCGCCCGCCCCCATGGCCCCACCGTCGTGGACGGGCGGCACCCTCCCGCCCTTCCGGTACCAGGGCATCGGCGGCCTCATCCTCGAGGAGCCCACGACCTCGTTCCTCGCGCGCATCAAGGCCGACCTCGGCGCGATAATGGCCTACATCATCGACTGGCCCCCCACCCTGCGCAACATCGAGCTCATCTCGCTCGTCCTCGCGCACCTCCCCGGCCGCGGGGCGAGCGCGCGCGTCGAGCTCAAGGACGTGTTCGGTAACGTCATCACCGACTGGAGCAGCATGCAGTACCCGAACTGCGGGCCGCTGCAGCTCGCCGTCGCGCAGCGCTGGGCCGAGGTGTGCGCCCGCGGCGCGCCGGGCATCACGCACCCCGAGATGCTCGCGCTCACCGCCACGCCGAAGAACACGCAGACCGTCAACGTCGTCTCGGCGGCCGCGTGCTGGCGCGAGGCGGGCGTGGAGCTCGAGAGCACTGTGGAGCGGACGTACGGGCTGCTGCCGGGCATCCCTGTTGGGCCCTCAGCCCCGGCGCCTCCGCACACACCGGTTCGCGCATCGACTGTGCCAGCCCCGGCGCCGCCTCCTCCGGGGCCCGTTCGTGCCCCCACCGCACCCGCCCCGACGTCGTTCACCTTCGCGCTGCTGCAGTCGCAGCCCCCCTCGCACCCGCGGGCGCAGTCCCCCACAGCCCCTCCCCAGGCCTCATCCCAGGCCTCACCTCAGACCGCCTCCCAGCCGGCGCCCGCCGCTCCTGCGGTACCGCAGCCACCGGCACCCACAAGCCCTGCGGCGCAACCCCCTGCCTCGCCAGCGAGCACGGCAGCGAGGGCCGCGAGCAGCCCCACAGCGCCGCCAACCCTGCCCGCCGGATCGGCCATGGACAAGCTCAATGTGTGCAACAAGGCGGTTCCCCAACTCGTGTCAACCCTCCGCTTCACCGCGACACCGGGCCAGGCGCTTCCCAACAACACCATGGGGGAGCGGGCGAGCGCGTTCGTCAAGTACTACGGCACGCATGTGCGCCGCATGATGGACCACATCATCACGTGGGCGCCGACCTTCGGGCGCATCGCCAAGATCCGCCTGTACCTCCTGCACGTGCGCGGCAAAGGCGCGACGGTCAAGCTGATGGCGTACGACACGAGCGGCAACAACCTCTTCTGGGCGCCGGGCCCGGAGAGCGGCAAGAGCAACGGGAGCACCGGGCACCCCGAGCTGGTGAAGCGCGTGGCGGGCGAGTGGACCGCGCTGTGCAAGTACGCCAAGCTGGCGCCAGCGGACATGGACACGCCGGTCATGCTGGTCCTGACGGCGCAGACGGGGACGCGTATGGCGAGACACATCGCCATGCAGCAGATGTGGAGCGAGGACGAGATCCCCACCGCGTGGCGCCAGTACGTGGACCAGTACTACGCCGACCGGCCGGGCGACAGCGTCGAGCACCCGACGGACGGCTTCAACCCCATTCGTGTGGAGGGGAGCGGGCCGGTCAGGGAGACGCCGGAGGAGCGCGCGCGCTCGGTCGCGTTCATCAAGCTGTTCGAGATGTGGGCGAAGGCCATGGTGGAGGCTGCCGTCACGTGGCGGCGCGGCGAGCTGGTGACTGGCCTGATCGTTGTGCTCGTCGACTGCCCCAAGGGCCGCGCGGCGGTGACCCTCGTCAGTGGCCGGAACGGCACCCACCTCGACGCCGTGCAGTCCGTCGCCAAACAGCCGCCGCACGTCCTCCAGGACAAGGTCGCAGACCTGTGGGGCGGCGTGTGCGCCAGCGTCCAGGCCCGCCCCCCAGCCCTCCTGCTGACCATGCCGGACGTCGACCTCGCCAACCCCTACGCATGGGCTACGCCGCTGTGGGACGACGCATCCGCCCTCCGCGTCGCGGGCCGCAACCTCAGCCAGCTGTACACTGACGTGTCGTCACCGCACCCGATGGGCATGTTCAGAGGCAGCAACACGTAGAGAACAGTGCTTTATAGTATTTGGGGCATCGTGCTCGAATGTATAGCTTTCCTTGGTAGAGGCAGTGCAGTTGGCTGCATCCGAGGCGGTCCAGACCCCAGGGTGGAGAACGTTAGCAAGGTTATTCGCGATACACAGCCTCTGGCCGACCGGCTGCGTGGCCTCTCGGCTGCAGGCATGCGCCCCCATCAAGACGGCGGCATCTGTGCCTGCGACAGAAGGCTGTGGCGCAGCACACGTTAGCCTCTCGTGATCTGATCTGCTCAAACAGAGGCCATGCAACCAACATGACAACCTTTCAGGGGACGGCGGCTGGATTGCATCCGGTGGCTGATGATGCCCACATCAACAACTCTGTTCGTCACGACCACTCCATCCACAGATGGCTTGCCATCTGTGCTTGAACAGGGTGAGTGTGAGCTTGCATGGCTCATATAGCAGCCAGTCTACCTCCAACCATCCTGTTGCTGCCGCCGACTCTCATGGGCTGCACGTCTTCGAGAGAGCTGCAAACCATCGATGTTGCCCGGCCCTCCAGGGCCCCGGTGCTGGCCGACGAGCACGAGGTCGAGCTCGTGCGTGCGGCCACCGTCCCCCTCCATACCAAGGACGGAGGTTTGGAGTACGAGAGCATCGACGAGTACTGGGCGCAGCCGAAGCCGGGCGCAGTGTACGCCACGGCCCCGGTGCCGCCGCCGTATCTGCCCCGAAGAGTCGACCCGCTCGCGCACGCTTTCGTCGAGAGAGAGCCGTTCCGCTCCCGCGGGTGCGAGATGGCGCAGCACGCGGCCCGCTGGGCTGCGCACCCGGCGCCAACCCATGTGTGGGTGCGCCTCACCGACAGCGGCGAAGGCGTGTCGGCCGACGCGCTGTTCCTCGTCAAGAACAAGCTCCGGACGCCGTTCCACATCCACCCGAGCGTGGAGAAGCAGCGCACCCTCCTCAAGGAAATCGCGGGGCTCTGGCGCGAGGTCGCATCCAGCGGACCTGTCGGGTCGCACCACCCAGGAGATATCGTCATTCAGGCCGATGTCACTGGCCCAACCCCCTCCGTCACCCTCGCCGGGTTTGACTGGAAGCCACACCGCTGTGACACCCCGGGGCGGAGGAAGCTCTGGCTCGAGCACTTTGTCAACCAGGGGTTTGAAGGCTTGAACTCGTCCAAGTCGCTGAGCTCTCCCGCATTGCCGACATCTCCCCCTTTGCCCTGTTCATCCCGACCGCCGAGACACGACGGCAGCCCCGCACCACCTGTAGGACCGCCCAGGACGGTCACATCCCCACCAGCACCAGCGACAAGCCGGCCCACAACGGCCACACCCAAACCAGCAATAAGCCGGCCAGCGACGGTCACGTCACTCGCCAGCGTTGCGAGCACATCTGACACGACGGCCACGACTGCTCATCGGAGGAGCGGGTCTGGACCACGTCTGACTGCCCTAGCGTTCGTGGATCCGAAAGGCAAGAAGCCACCACCACGCACCCAACGATGGCTGGAGAGGGCCGAGCCCACACTCATCCGCATACTGGACGAGATCCTCTCCTGGCCTCCGACCAAAGGCCGTGTCCACCGCCTCTACATCTGGCTAATACATCTCCAGGGTCGAGGGCCAACCGTCTGCGTGGACCTCAAGGACGCGTCGCGGGAGATGATCGCCGACTCCATCCTCCCCACGCACCCCGACCCCAAGGCCCTCCAGTCCAGGGTGGCAGCGCACTGGGCGGACCTCTGCCGCGCGGGCGCACCAGGAGTCGATCACCCGGCGTTCATGAGGCTGGTGGGTACTCCACGCGGGCGCGCCATCTGTGCCCAGCTCGCTGCGGATGGCGTGTGGCAAGAGTCTGCCCTGCAGCCGGATGCACGCGCAATCGTCGAGCGGTGGTACGCCGCCCGGCCGGACGACACTCACAGGAGCTCCAGGCCGCCGCGGCACCCTCCAGCGTCACCTCCCGCCAGCCCACCGTCACACCTGGTGCGGGAACGCACGGCGGCATTCGACGCGACGTTCCGCCCCGTGGCACAGCAGATGATCGCCCTCGCGCGCGGGTGGAGCCATACGCCGATCCGCGAGATACGCGTGATCCTCGCAGCGGACCGCGCGCGCGGGCTGGCGGGATACACGCTCATCACAGGGGCGGGGGACGAGGCGCTCGACAAGCGCCCCTCCGCCGCCGGGGAGCACCCGTACGTCCTGCAGGAGAGGGTGCTGTGCCTCCTGGCCGATTACTGCCGGGGCCACGAGGTGCCCGCCGCGATCGTCGTCCAGGTCCACCCCAGTGTGCGCGGGGTCGACGTGCGGGCCATGTGGGAGGAGGGGGAGGAGGCGCGGCGCGGGATGGGGGTGACGCTGCACTACCTGTGGCGCATGTTCAAGGAGTGGAGCGACCACGCTGCTACGCTGCCCTGGCCCGAGCCGTGACAGACGTTGTACTATGATTGAATGCAGACGAGTTGAGTGAACAGATGTGGTGATGCGAGATTTCGGAGGTGGACAGAGGGGTGGTCGGACCAGAGAGAGGCTGCCATCTTTTTCAGGGTCCCCCCCGATCCCACAGCGCACGAAGCGAACGCGCCCTTCCCTGCATTCCGTTTCCGAGAGATACCGCTACACGCGCTGGAATTGCCGTCTCAAGTTGTGGAACAACTCACATCGATGCCTGCAGATGACCCAAAATTTCCTGGGTGAGAATCTCCCCACCCCCCACGGTGGTGAATGGGTTCATATGGGCATCGCAAAGCATGCTATCGCCCGGGCTGATCCCCCGATGGTACGGTTGGAGGGCGCAATGCCACAACTTTGGCCGTTCGACGGCGGAAGTGGTCCTCGGTTCGAATCCGGGTGCTTCCTGCCAAAAGTCGAGTTCCTGTGAGGTAATGGGTCCCTTAGTAAGGTTCTTTAATATCCCCCCCCGCCTCTAACAATAAGTGGGGTCCCCGCAATGACCGTCTACTTGATCACCAGACGAGAGCCGAGGAGTGAAGCAGTCCTAATAAGGCAGTCTTCCCTTTTGCACTTTATATACACGAGGGCATCAGTTCTTTATGATTGGGAAGAGGCAAGTATGCATGTATTGCTCGTCACTGGAAACACTCTGGAGGGTGAGCGCGGAGGCAAAGCCACACATGTGGTGGACAAGTCGGCCAAGTCAATGATATCTGTCTCGGCTGGGAGGGGGGGGGGTGGGTGGCTTCTGCTGGTCAGCACAGCGACGTACACAACCGACACGCCTCAGTCTCAGCGCCGCTAAGGGCCCGCGCCTCAGTGTGGTCACCATCGAGGTCGCGGGTGGTGGAGCGTGGAATGGGGGCGGCAACTACGAGATCGATGTCGCCCCATAGCGGTTCGCCGGCGAATACTGTATGTACCAAGGGGCAGAGTGCCTGATAACGCGAACCCTTGAACTAACGAAGTATGCTTCTCGCACCGCCTCAGCTCTCCCTCATCAGCTAAAACAACAACAACACTTGCTCGTGCCAAGCCCTGCCCCACGTCACATGCGTTGGTCGATGCGCCCGGACCCGAGGCAGCCGACATCCATCTGCCTGAGAAGCCGGTTCAGTCTGCGCGTTGAGACTACCAACATCTCGCCACCTGCCAACACCCGTCACTGACAATGGGATGCACCTCGTCGCGACAAGATGGTGCCCTCGGCGACCGCGCCGCGCGTCCACCGGCAGCGACGAGGGCCGCGAGTGGCGTCGGAAACGTCCTCTCAGCTGGCCATGCCACAGGCGGCCCGAACGACAAGCCCGAGTTCTCCGAGGTCGAGGTCCTTGCTGTGGGCTACGTCTACGCGGACAAGCTCGCGAACCTGGCACCAGGCCAGATGCTGCAGTTGACGTCGCGCGTTTATGCGTACCTCACGGAGGCGGAACGGCACCACCCGCCGGCGCCGGGGACGTGCGGACCACCACCGGCGCCAGACACCAAAGCCTACGAGTTCCTCCTGAGCAACCCTTTCCGTGACATGGCGAACGAGTGCGCAAAGGCCTCACTAGAATGGGCCCGCACAGCTGACAGGGTGTGGGTGCGCTTCAAAGACGGCGGGGACGGGTTCATCTCGGTTGACCTGCTCTTCCGCGTGGGCGGCCGCCTCGTGACGCCGCACGACGTCGACCGCCGGACGCAGGCGCAGCAGGACCTGCTCGCCGCCCTGTGCGATGTGTGGCTCGAGGGGATCGCGACCAAGGGCGACGTCGGTAGCCACCACCCCGGGGACATCGTTATCCAAGGGCGGCTGGACAACGGCGGCCTGGGGCTCTCCCTCGTCGGCGCGAGCTGGGAGCCCAACAAGTGCGGTGAGCACGGGATGCGCAAGCTCTGGATGGACAGTCTGCGCCCCACGGCCGAGGCTCCCGACAGCTCCGAGCCCATGGTCATGTTCGGCACACCCGCGGGCGCCGATCGGACCGCGCCCGCGCAGTTGATGGGGCTTCTTCCCACCCGGAACGCGCCGGCACAAGGCAACCAGCCGACGGCGCCGGGGGGTACGCCGAGCCTCAATGCGGAGGGGTTCAAGCGGCGCTTCGGGGAGACCCTCAAGGCGCTGCTGGTGCTCGCCCTCGACTGGCCGGCAAAGTACGACCACCCGGATCACATCCGCTTCCTTCTTGCGCACCCCAAGGGCATTGCGCCGGTTGGGCACGCGCACATCTTTACGAACAGCGGCGACGTGTTGTCGGCGCGCGAGTCCGGCAACAGCCAACACCCGTTTGTCCTGAACAACCGGGTGACGCAGCTTTGGGCCGAGTTCTGCGCCGGCGGGCAGCCGGGCCTCGACCATCCCCTAGTCCTCATCATCGAGATCAACATCCCGACTGCCAAACTGGCCCAAATCGAAATCGACATAGGCCCTACGTTCACGGAAGAGCACGTCAAGCAGAACTACGGAATCGACAGCACCTGGATGCACCTGGAAATCACGGATCTCAACAAAGGCGTGCAAAATGGCAACCCCGAGCCAAACCACCCTCTCCTTGGGGATGCCATATTCAAGCCCAGAACGTCGTGAGGGAACAATCTCTACCGTCATCGACGCAACAGAGCGACCCTCTGCTTCCGCCCCTCGCGATGTACCTGGGATGCTGTAGTGTAACGCACATACAATGTGATACTGGTGACTGTGTCTGCAAGAATGCTTGGTGGCTGTGCAACATCAACTTTGACCAAGGACCCACGTCAATGTGTATAACTCATGACCCCTGCACCCCCCGAGATGTTCACCGCGCGCCTCCATACACCATCGGCAGGCGAGCCAGGCCAAGCGACGCAATCGCTGTCCCAGGTCATCTCCGTTATGAGAGACGGCCCCTCGTGGGGCCGCACAACGAGGACGACGTCCGGGACCCCCGAGTCGAACCCCCGAGTCCCACATCTTGAGCCACGCATTGCCGATGTCTTCTCGCAACGACGCGAGGTCTCTCCCGCCCATGCCCCACATGCCCGTGCGCACTCTCATGGCGTCCGAGCCCTCGATGTGTGCGAGGAAGACGCGCATGGTGCTCACGGATTGACGGTCTGGCGCCCACGCCTAGACGGCGCGGAGGAGGGTGGCGAGCCCGAGCTGGAAGGGTGCGAAGAAGGCGGCGCGCTGTGCCGGGCTGGACGCAGACGAGGCCGGCAGCGGGGAGCATGATCGGGGGCTGAGGATGGGGGGGATCCGCGCCACACCTTAACAACCTTCATTAACCTCAATAGACTTTCAGCCCTGAACACCAACCAATCAATAGCCCATCATGCTCTACCAGCATGCATCTTCTGCATGTCCGCACTCTTTAGGTACACCTCTCAGCCCGCCACACAGCGCGAGGCGCAACATCAGGCCAGTCGACCTCCTCGCGCACCCACGCCGTCTCGAGGGTGAGCGACGGCCCCGCATTGGGCCGCACGATGAGCACCACGCCGAAGGGGTGTGAGACTCCCGCCTCGCCTGCGGCGCACATAGCGGCCCACGCGCCGCCGACCGTCTCCAGGAGCGGCGCGGGATCGCGGCCGCCCAGGGAACCCAGGCTGCTGCCCTTCGCGTCGTCCATCAGCACGCATGCCGACGCCGAGTCCAGGTCGGCAAGGTGCACCCATATCGTAGAAATGGACCGGCGGTTGAGCGGCCACGCCAGGACTGCGCGCAGGGTCGTGGCGAGGGGGGCCTGGAAGCGCGCGAGGAAGGAGGCTTGCTGCGTGGCGTTGACGTGGGGTCGTGCCGCCCCCGGGAGAGGGACAGAAGGGGAAACGGGGGTCAGAGGCAGCGCGGGGTGGCTAGAACTAGGGGAAAGCGACGGCGACGAGGGCGGGGAGTGAGGTCTGGAGGGCGTCGAGTCAGGTTTTGGAGGGGATCGTTCACGCACAGCCGAGGCCTTGATCCCCTCCACCCATCGCTCGACATCATGCTCCCCCACCAACCCCCAGTCGGCATGGACGATGTCACATGTCTCCGCATGGCGGCGGATCACAACCATGCCAGGATGGTGCGTGCCCACCGGGCCGGCGGACACGAAGTCGCGCCACTCCATGAGTGTCGCCGCCTCGAGGGCAGCGCGGTCGCCGCCCACCTCCTCGGGGAAGAGGACACACCCGGCTTCCCCGAAGAGCACTGTCGAGCGCGGCCTCCCTCCCATGTCTGTGAGGCAGACCCACACCGTGTCAACGTCTGATGCCCAGTCCCACGCGGCCTGCGCAATACCGTCCGCGAGTGCGGCGAAGATCGGGACGAAGGAGGTGTTGCGTGGCGGCTCGAGAGGCTGATGTACGGTGGGCTCGTTGGCCGAAGTACCGGGGTCGTCGCGCAGCCGCCCCAACAGGTCCTTGAAGTCTGCTTGAAACCGAGTTGCGCTCACCTCCCCAGCCGGAGAGGCATGCACCACTACCCCCTCTGCTTGTACGAGGGGTGTGAGGCGGCGCGTGAGGCCCGCGCCTCGCTCCTCCGCCCCTGGAATGAGCCACGAGGGTATCTCATGGCATCCCACAACCTCACCGTAGATGCGGTACGCTGCGGCGGGAGGGTGTGCGAGGTACACCCAGACATCTGAGACATGTGGGGCTCGGAGCACCCAGTTGTGAGCAATCGCGATGGCCTCCTGCGCGATGGCGGGGTCGAATGTGAACTGTGAAGAGGATACGCTCTCGAGGGGCGAACTCATGATGGGAACATGGGAAAGGAGAATGGGAGTGAGGTGAGGACACATGTTGTGAACATCTGGGGATGTGTTCTACCGAAAGGCGGTGCCGCTTCACACTACCTGTTGAGCGGAAGGTGGAATGTGTAGAGCTACTGTAAAAGGGCGGGGACCTTATCGAGCTCACAACAATCCGAGAACCAAAAGGTTTTGCAAATACTGAACCTATGGGACTTTCCAAAGGTGCATGCTGCCGCTCTCCTGCGAACAGTGCAAGTATGCATCAACTTGTTCTACAACCAGCAAGCGCGGCCCGCCCATCAACCCCAAGCCGCAGGCGCACACCCTCGACCCTCCTACCACCTTCCACCCTCAACTTCCGGCTCCACAACCACTCCTCACCGACACACGTATCTGGGGGCACAGGTCCTCTCGAGCCGAGATGTCCATACGGCCTAGCCTGAACGCGACCTCGGACCGGGTCCCGCCACTCCTTGAGGACGGCGGCGTGCAGCGCGTTGACGTTACCGCCAAGCTGCTCTGGCGTCCGGATCCGCCCGCCCACTGAGTATCGTACCCTCGCGACCGGGCCGCCCTCGGCAGTCAGGCAACCCACATGATCTCGGCCGGGGCGGGAAGCCAGTCCACCGCCGGCTGTACAACGCCGGGGGCGATGGCGGCGAAGGCGCGCTCAAAGGCGGTGCGGTACGCGTCTGTGGGCATGCTGGGGGGGGGGGGGGGGGGGGGGGGGGGGGGGGGGGGGGGGGGGGGGGGGGGGGGGCCCGGGGGGGGGGGGGGGGGGCAACGCCTGCCGACGGTGGCCATGGAGGTGGTCCTGGTCACGGAGCGCGCGCAGCGGCTCCGATCGCATCATAGTCTTNGGGGGCGCGACGGCCGTCGCGGTTCCCTGGACGGGCGGGGCCGCGGTCGTGCCGTTCCGCGTAGCGGCTTCGACGGCCGCGGCGCCCTCCAGGCCAGGCGGGACGTAGGGCATGAAGTCGGCGCTGGCGCCGCCCGTCTGGCGCAGGCGCTGTACTCACAGCTGGAAGATTTCGAGGTGGCCGAGGGCGGGACGGGCGACGCGCGCCGCATCCCATTCCGTGTCCTTGCTCCAGCCCTGCGGCGCGGTGAGGTGGACGATGGCGCGGGCGGGGTGCTTGTGCGCCTTGCAAAAATTCGGCCCACAGCTTGCCCAGGGCGCTGTTCAGCGAGCCTGCTCGCTCCTGAGAGCCCTGGATGAGCCACGTCGGTACCTCGTTCCATACGAGGATCTGCCCGTGCAGCTTGTACACTCTCGCCTGCAGGCAGATGCCGTTGGTGTCGGAGAGGTAGAGCCAGATGTCGGTGATGTAGAGGGCGTAGAGGGCCCAGCTCCAGGCTTCGGTGAGGGCGATGCGGGCCATGTCGGTAAAGGGGTCGCCCTCGAGTGCGGTGGCAGTACCCTCCGGCGGCGGGCAGTCTGGGGACAGCGCCCGGTCGGCAGACGCAGGGTTCACATTGACGGTTGACTGGCCGAGGCTGGGCTCACCCACGGCGACGCAGGCTGGGGTGGTCGTTGTCATCATGTAAGTTCGTTCTGAGGGAAGAAACTGGTGTGGGCGCACGAGGGGTCTCATTTTTACCAGAAGTGCAGCATCGCCTCGGCGCGGCAGTGGTGCCGGTGCGGCAAGTGTGTGCGTCGCCCTGTTCAGCGGATGGTGGAATGTGAGGAGCTCAAAGACGCGATCGCGACGTCTTGCTCCTGCTCGTGCAAGCTAAGGTCGAGTCCATGGACACAAGCATGGCCCGAAACGTAGCCTCCGCATGGGCATGCACAGGGGGTGGTGCTGATCTTGAGGGCGTGAGACCGCCACGAGTTCGATGCTGGTGCGAAGCATGGGGCCCTAGAGCACTGTTCTCGCGTCCGCCCTTTCGCACACACGTCGACCGGACCGACGCACTCATCGCAAGAAGTGGGCGGCTTGTTGACCAGGCGTCAGGGTGGCGGTGCACGAGATGTGTTGTCTGATGGTGTTCAATGCCACCTGCACTTCCACTGTCCACCGCTGGTGACAGTTGTCGGTATACCAGCACGATACCTGGCTCGGTGAATCACACTGACCCGATCTCCGTGTTAGAATACGCCTCGGCTGAGCCTGTCCACAATCAACCCAGAACAGTAACATCAGCCGCTCCCGATTGCCCGCGCCTTCACTATTTCACTCATCATGTCTCCCTACGCAGCGCCACGGCTGCGGAAAGCGTAGGCGGGATGCTGAACCCAGCTGATTCCAGGTGCACGGCCTGCCGTGCGCTCAAGGTCGAACCAGCACGAGCGCTGTAGTCTGAGCGCTCAAGTACAGAAGTTTCGCCGTGGCTAAAGTTGGTGCGGGGGACCCCGGCGCCCCGCAACACCCCCAGCCGCCCTCGACTGTCGATATATAAGCAACACCATTTGGCACTGTCTGCACTCTCGTCACCTCACAGGCATGGTTGCCGCCGACATCGTCCGTTCTGGCCCAGTGGGGCACCTCCGCAACAACACCAACGAGTGGTGGTTCCGCGATCGCGGGCTTCTCCGACTTGCGCCCGCCATCTTCGTCGGCTTCATGGCGTCCGTCAACATGGGTAAGCAGCGAGTGGACTGTAGCTCTGACCCCAGGTTACGACGCCTCCCTGATCAACGGCCTGCTGGCCAACCCACGCTTCATCGCCGATCTGAGCCTTCGCAACTCGTCGGAGCTTGGGATGATCGTGTCATTCCTCACTCTCGGCTCCGTTATCTCCACCGTCCCGGCTCCGCTCATCGCCGACCGATACGGGCGCCGCGGCGCCATGTATTGTGGCTACGTCCTCATCATCACGGGAGCGCTCGTGCAGACACTCACGACTGGCGGCATGAAGATGCTTGCGGGCCGCATGATTGTCGGGTGTGGCGTCGGCATTGCGCAGATTGGTGCCAACCCCTACCTCTCGGAGATCTCACATCCCAGACACCGCACGGAGGCCACCGCCCTGGGGCAGACGTGCTTCTACCTCGGCGCAATCCTGGCTGCCTGGACTACCTATGGGTCCCTCAATATTGCAGGTTCGTGGAGCTGGCGAATGTGCACGATACTCCAGATCGTCGTCCCAGCCTGTACCATGATGGTGATGCCTCTGCTTCCTGAGTCGCCACGCTGGCTCGTCAGCCGGGGTCGCATCGACGAGGCCCACAACATGCTTGCCAAGTACCACGCGAATGGCGACAGAAACGACGAGCTCGTTCTCTTCGAGATGGACGAGATCAAGGAGGCGATTACGCGCGAGAGACAGGCCGGCGGAGCCAACCCTCTCACGTTCTTCAAGACCAAGGGGAACCGTCATCGCCTATTTATCGTAGTCGTGAGTCAGCACAAAACGCTCTCTGACACTAGACTTGCGGCGTCCTCTCTCAGTGGGTGGGTAACGGCATTTTGATGTTCTACCTCGTCCCGATCCTCAACTCCGTCGGCCTGACCGATGCAACCAAACAGACGGCCTTCAACGGAGGCCTCCAGGTGTTCAACTGGTTTGCTTCGGTCGCCGGGTCTCTGCTCAGCGAGCGCCTTGGACGGCGGAAACTCTGGCTCGGAGCGACCGCTGGAATGCTCGGCTCGTTCATCGTCCTCACCGCCTGCTCGGCCGTGTACGCAGAGAAGGGTGTTCATGCCGCGGGAACCGTCGTGCTGGCATTCCTCTTCCTTTTCTACGGCTTCTATGCCGTTGGTGTGAGTAGCTCGGGTCGCTGGCGCACCAAAGGAGGGGCTTACCTCAGTACACCCCCCTCGTGGTCGCTTATTCTGTCGAGATCCTCCCATTCAATCTGCGTACCCAAGGCTGCGGCTTCCTCACACTCACTGTGGGCTGCATGGGGTTCTTCAACGCGTACGTCAACCCCATTGCCCTGGAGGCGCTCGCCTGGAAGTACTACTTCTTGTACATCGGAATCCTCACCGCGGCGCTGTTCGTCATCTACTTCCGCTTCCCCGAGTCCAAGGGCCGGACGCTCGAGGAAATCAGCGCCATCTTCGATGGCGACAACGGTGACTTGGCCGGTGAAGAGGCCCAGTGCGTCCCCTCGTTGGAGAATAAGAAAGATACCGATCATCTGGAGACCGTGGACGAGAAGGTGGTGATTGGTCGTTGACCTGGGGTAGTATGGTGTCGGCAGTGGCGAGTGCCGAACGGAAAAGAGAGTGCGATGGAGGGTGTGAGTAGGAGGGGGCGGAGGGTTGTATGGTTGCGCATGTTGTTGATGCAAAGCCTGAGTGTGGCCGGGAAGCGGAGGGTCCATTGGGTGGCATTCTTGGCTGGTGGCGAGACAAACCTCGACAGAGGGGAACGGTCATCTACATACGCGGCGCCGATATGGAAGGTAATACCCACCCTAAACACAGTGCCGGGTATACTGGCAGCAGGTTACTTCGTCGAGACGCGAGACGCGCACCATGCACGCGACTTCGGAGTTGGACGTGTGGGGGCAGGCACCGGAGTAGTACTTGCCCGATTAGGCAACTCCGGAAGAGGTGGGGCTCCTGTTCTCACCATTCTCCGGCCTATGGCCGGCTCCACTTAAAGCATGCGCCAGAGTGACCCCAGGAGCGTCCGCAACTCTTCATGTCGCATTCTCCCACATCCACATCCTCCCATAATGAGACTTTCAACAACGAGCGCGGGCTGCTCAAGATCGAGCAAGACGCGACTTCCGAACCCACCGCAACCCCGCCGCCGTACTCTCGCTTCACTCGGCGACAGCGGTGGCTGATTGTGGCCATCGCGTCGGTGTCCGCGACGTTCTCGGGCTTTGCATCCAACATCTACTTCCCGGCCATCCCGAGGATTGCACACGATCTCGGCTCGACCATCGAGAACATCAACCTCACCGTCACGTCGTACATGATCTTCCAGGCCATCACGCCAACGTTCTGGGGGCCGCTCTCGGATGTCTACGGGCGGCGCGTGACGCTCGTGTGCACGTTTGTTGTCTTCATCGGCGCCGGCATCGGTCTCGCGCTGTCGAACCACTTCTACCAGCTCCTCATCCTCCGCTGCCTGCAGAGCTCTGGGTCCGCGAGCACGATCGCCATCGGCTCAGGCATGATCGGGGACGTCACGACGCGCGAGGCGCGCGGCGGCGTCATGGGCATCTTCCAGACCGGCCTGCTCATGCCGCTCGCGATAGGCCCGGTGCTGGGCGGTGTATTCGCGGACACGCTCGGCTGGCGCGCCATCTTTTGGTTCCTCGTCATCTACGCCGGGTGTTATCTCGTGGTCCTCGTGCTCCTGCTCCCAGAGACCCTGCGGCATCTCGTCGGCGACGGCGCGGTGCTGCCCCCGCGCATCTCGCGCGCCCCGCTCGATCGGCTCACGGCGCCTCCGCGCTCCGAGCAAGCCGCCGCCGCCAAGCCGCTCAAGCTGGACATTGTCGCGCCCATCCGCATCCTCTTCTACCCGGAGGTCTTCGTGACGCTGCTCTTCCTGTCGCTCCACTACGGCACATGGCAGATGGCCCTCACGGCACAGTCGTCGCTGTTCACGAGCACCTACGGCCTGGGCGACCTGCACATCGGCCTCACCTTTCTCGCCAACGGGTTTGGGTGCATGATCGGGACGCTGACCACCGGCAAGCTGCTTGACCACGACTACAAGCGCATGAAGGGCAAGTTTACGGGCAACGCGGTGGACTTTCCCATCGAGCACGCCCGTCTCCGCACCGTGTGGTTCTGGTCGCCGCTGCAGTGGTTTGCCCTGCTGCTGTTCGGCTGGACGCTCGACAAGAGCGTGCACATGGCTGCGCCCATCGTCGCGTCGTTTGTGCTGGCGTGGGCTGCCATGTCGATCCAGTCCGTCATCTCGACATACATTGTCGACGTGTTCCCTACCCAGACCGCTTCGGCGACGGCAGCGCTCAACCTCGCGCGGTGTCTGCTCGGTGCCGGTGCCACAGCGTCGGTGGAGCCGACGATGAAGCGGATCGGGACCGGCTGGACGTTCACGCTCTGGACATGTCTGCTGGTGCTGTCCCTTGCGCTCGTGGGCGTCCAGCAGCGGTGGGGCGCGGTTTGGCGTAAGCGGCGGGAAGCAAGGGAACAGGACAAGGAGGGCATGTAGACTACATCAATGCATCGGACAGCTACACGGTTACACCCTTGCTCCGCCCACTCCCGCCCATCTCGCAGATTGCCAGGACCCAGCCGCCAAACTCGTCCAGCTCCATGACCCACTGATCGGAGCGGGCCTCACGCGTCTCCTCGCTCATCTCTCCGCGTCCCCACAGCTCCTCCAGACGCAACCCCGGCTCGTCCGCACCCACAGCTGGGACATTCAGCCGCGGCGACGTCCAAGTCCGGACGTAGGCCTCCCACTCGCGCCCCCAGGCATCATCTGAGGCAGTCCAGAGCGCACGGGACCCCGGGGCGGGGAGCCGACCCAGCTCCTCGGCGACGTAGACGGGCATGCCCGAGAGGGCGTTCCACGCGTCGTCAAAGATGCACGCGGTGAAGATGGTCCGGCGCAGGCTCTCGGACAGTATCCACTCGTCTCGGGAGGTGGCGCACTGCCGCACGGGAGGAATGACCCGGGCCAGATGGTCAGCCAGTGTCTGAACGTTGAGGAACGTGTCGAGCGTCACGGCGTCCTTGGCCTCGGGGAGGTGGAAGAATGCCAGCATCGTGAGCAAGAGGTACGCCTGGAACGCAGCGAGGCATGTCGGTGTGTCGTGGCCGAGGTACTCCGGTTAGCTGGCCCGTGGGGAGACTCACCGAGGCCATGATCGCGTCCATCTCGTTGCGGACGGTCTGCGCGACGAGTCCCTCGCTTCCCTGGGCGCGCATCTGGACCATGCTGGCCAGCGTGGTGGCATTGGCCAGTGGACTGTGATGGAGCCCCGACGGGTGGATAAACGGCGGGCACGACGATGCGAGCTGCAGGGGAAAGGTGCGCAGGAAGCGGCAGCAGTAATAGATGGTCGTGTTGGAGAGAAGCTTGGGTCGCGGTGGTGGGCGGTTCGTGGCCTCTGGGACAATCGCAGCGAGCCAGCGGAGCGAGATCGTTGCGACCGACGACTGATCGTTGAGAGGTGCGGGCGGCTCGTCAGGGGCGTCGTCCACAGCGGTCGTCATCGAGAGGCCGTCGTCAGCCACCATGGCCTCGTCAGCCAAGGCGTAGGTGCCGCAGACGACTGGAGGAACGCTTCGAGGGGTGTCGCTGTCCGCCGCGCCGCTATTGGATCCAGCGGTGTCGGTACTGCTTCTGCCTGCCATGAGGGTATTGTCGGCCCCGCTAGCTGTGGTGCTACCGTCGCCTCGGTACTCGCAGTCGACGCCCCGCGTTCGGCACCGGGAGCATGCCGGCCGCGCCTTATCGCAGCGCGCCTTTGTGGCAGCACATGACATGCATGCTTTCTGGCGAGTCCCCGGCGGCGCGAGATGCCGCCGGCGCGTGAGGTCGCGGTTGGGGCGAGTGTCGTAGGGCAGTGTTGGCATGATGAAGGCCAGTGGAGTTGAACGGTGGTGCCCCGATACCGAGGGTGGCCCGGAGTTTCGGCGATCGCCGAGGCCGCTCTGGTGGCGAGCATTCCGCGCCATACAATCTTATCACGATCACATTCGAGCAGCTACTTTGCTTCGCTGCAAATACAGACATCTGCTACTGACTCCCACAGGTACCGTTGACGCAGTTCTGGCCGGGCTCGCACTGTGGGTCAGCTCCAAACTTTGTCCAACCCTCACTGTCACACCACACGCCCCGCAATGCTGATTGTCGTTTGTCGGGTTTCTGCAGTCGATGTGGTCATCGGGGCCCGTGCAGAGGATCTGGCCGCTGCCACACACAGTGGCGGTCGGCTCACACACGCCGTCAACACAGTTCTGACCGCTGGAACACTGGGTAAGCAACGCCTGATTACGCCTCACCTTGTTGCCGCACCCGCCGCAGTGCCCGTTGTCGTTCCGATCATTGACACAGGTGCCGTCGCAGATGTATTGCCCAGGCGCACAACGGTGGCAGATCCCACCACGACACAGACCGTTACACTGGGTGAGCGACGCACGCCCACATTCTTACCCAGAGGCCACAGTCGCCACAATTGTTCCTGTCCGTCTGGAGGTCGGCACACGTTGGGAAGAAGTCGCCGCAGCTAGTGAAGCCGGGAGGGCATGCACACTTCCCCCCGACACACGGCGCGCCATCGGGGCACCGGTTATCGCACTTGCCGCAGTGAACGGCGCTGGTCTGGGGGTCGAAGCACTTGCTCTCGAGGGTCGTGTGATCGTAGCAGAGCTCCATGTGGCTCGGGCACGGTGAGCAGATCCCCTGGGCACAGATCCCCTCGGTACACTCCCGTCAGCGGTGCTTGGCCCGGGACTCACGCGATTCTGGCACGCTCCGCAGTTGCGGGCATCATTGTCAAAGTCAAAGCACCAGCCGTCACAGGCACGCTGTCCGCCGGGGCAGGTGCAGACACCCTCGATGCATGCGGCCCCGGTGGACGAGTCACACCAGCGGTCCATGCAGAGGTCATCGGCTGGCGGAGGCTGGGCGCATCCCAAGGAGGCTGGGTGAGCGCAGGGCACGGTGGGACCTACCAGCAACGGCAAGGAGGGCCACAACAGGGAACAGGGTCATGTTGATCGTCTTCTGAGGATATGGTGCCGGATTCAAGGTTCTTATAACCAAGTCGGAGGGGTATGAGGGTGCCACGAGGTTCACAAGCTTGAGCGGTGCTTTGAATGCTTCCGAATCACGCGCTTCCCGGTATCCAGGTCCCAGAGGCTTGGCACGGGTACTGAGAGTACGATGCCACAGAGTCGGCTTAGGGCAGGGGCAAGGACACCACATGCATTGGAGTCGCACAGGCTTAACGTTGACTTTAGCACACTTCACGTTGATTCCCAACTCCCTTCAACGGCACACACCCTCGACGCAGTTCTTGCCCGGCTCGCACTGCGGTCAGCAACGTCCCCAGCCCAGGCCCACCTCGTTCCAGCACCCGCCACAGTGTGTGTTGTCGTTCTGAGGATTGTAGCAGTAGTTGACGCAGTTGATCTGGCCGGGGCCACACCCCTCGTTGCCGACGCACGTCCCGTTGATGCAGTTGTCGCCAGTGGCGCACTGGATTCAGGAGCGGCTACAACTGTCACTCACGCTTCGCCAACATGCGCCGCAGTTGTCATTGTCGTTCATGAGATTGACGCAGTGGTCGTCACTGCACACCGAGAACCCCTCGGCACATGGCAGACACTTGCCGCCCTGACACTGTTCACCATCGGGGCACTGGGTCAGCGTGCCTACGGAAACCACAGTACGTACCCGCTGGAAGCATCCGCCACAGTGCCAGGGGTGGCTGGAAGTGTCGATGCAGTCCATCCAGTTCCAGCCACACGACGTCTTGCCCGGTGCGCATTTACACTCGCCGGCCGTACAGGACACGGCGTCGTCGGCACATCTGACGTCGCAGTAGCCACAATGCTTGGGGTCCGTCTGCAGATTCGTGCACTCGCCCCAGCACGTGTCTGGCTGCGCGGCAGGGCAGCCGACGCACTTGCCGTCGACGCACGACTTGCCCTGGCCGCAGACTACCCCGCACGCACCGCAGTTGAACGAATCCGTCGCGTAGTCCACGCAGGACCATTGTGGATAGTTGGGGTCGTCGTAGAGACATGCGGCCAGGCCGTTGTAGCACGTGCACTTGCCCTCGATGCACTGGCTGTCCCAAGCGCACGCGGCGCGACATGCGCCGCAGTGGTCCTTCTCCACCCGCAGGTCGAAGCACTGCTCCTGCTCGTCGCCGTAGGGGTCAACATACCAGCACGTGGCGAAGGGTGCTTTGCACTCCTCGAACGGGATGGGCACACACTCGCCCCCCTCACACTTCGTATGCTTTCCCTCCCAGTTCAGGCCACACTGGTATGAGCTGGGTCTGTGATGTTGGACTCACAGAACGGTCGCACCTCCCGCAGTGGAGGTCGTCTGTCTGCAAGTTGGCGCAAAAGGGTCCACAGCGCTCGGTCCCGTCCTCACATCCGCACACGCCGTCACGGCACTGGTTGCCGGCCACGGCGCACCATCCGCCGCACTCGCCGCAGTTGAAGCGGTCCGTGTTGAGATCGACGCAGGTGTCGCCGCAGAGTGTCGCTCCCGCGTCGCAAGTGAGGTTGCCCTGGCGAGAGGCGATGGCGCTGGCGCGCACACACCCGAGCAGTAGGAAGAGATGCGCGATCATGGTGCTGTCGCTGAAGCGATTCATTCCATGCTGCCTGCTAATATAGCCACAGCCAGTCGATGAGACTATTGCAGCCGAGGTCGCTAAGCTTAATGGCCGGCATACCACCTGGCCAATGAAGCTTAATGTCGTCTGGGTGTGGTCCATGCGGCCGTGCTGTGCGGATCGCGGAGGATTGGAGAGCACTGCAATGACCACATGCCGCGCGGAAGCACCGCGGCCATCGCTCATGCCCGGTCCCGCAACCTAGAGTGTACATGCCGATTATAACTTTGGAGCTCGCACACGCTTGCTGACCGAGCTAGCGACACACTCCTCCCACGCAGTTCTTTCCAACGGCACACTGGTGTGAGCTTGAGCGCGGCGTCACCTACTCTCTTGCCACACCCGCCGCAGTGCTGGTTATCGTTGACAAGGTTGCGGCATGAGCCGTCGCAGCGAGTCTGAGCAGGCGGGCAGCCATTGTTCGCCTCACAGCGCCCGTTGACACAGTTGCTGCCCACCCCGCACTGGAATCAGCAGGGCCTCCTCCCGGCCTCCTCTCCGCCTACCTCCTCGTAGCACTGGCCGCAGTGCTTGTTGTCGTTGGCCGGGTTGATACACTTGCCCGCGCAGAGCTTCTGGTTGCCGCTGCACCCCGTACACTTCCCGTTCACGCAGGAGGATCCTTGGTCGCACTGCATCAGCCCCAGTCCCGGCGCTTGCTCACCCAGGTGTCGCAGTCGCCACAGTGTCCCCGGTCCGTTTGGAGGTTGGCGCACTCGAACCACGCAATCTGGCGGTAGCACAGCGTGGGGCGGTCCGCGGGGCACCCGCACATCCCGTCGACACAGTAGTAGTACCTGGCGTCAGAGCGTCCTGGGACGGAGCGCACCATTCGCACTCGCTGGTGTCACTGCATGCGCGGCCACATCGGCCGCCGCGACAGATGTTCGGTGCCGGGCACTGGCATCAGCGTGACTGCGGCGGGACATACGGGGTTGGAGCAGAAGCCGCAGTTGTTCGGGTCCGTGGCGAGCGAGACGCAGGAGGTGCCGCACAGCGACGTCCCCGCGGGGCAAGTCGGAGCTGGGGCCGCCTGGATGACTACGGTCAGGGGGAAGGGCTCTATGGCGTACCAAGAAGGACGGCCACGGCGGCGATGAGGAAAGCGAGAGGGGGCATGGTGAGTGGTGTGGAGCACAGAAAAGAGGAGGACAGTGGATGCGTTGTCTATGAGCACGTCGACGGCGGGGCGACCTGTGAAGGCGGACGGAAGCTCGGCTCGCTGCTGGACGCCGTTCCGCACCGTTGTGCCCTGGAGAAGTCATTCCGGCGAGGAATGTGGGTGAAGTGGAGTCAGTTCCGCGCAAAGGCCACGTGCAGCCTCTACTCTGCCCGCGAAAGGCGGAGCGCATGAGCTTCGGGCGTGCATGAGATTGGAGCGGTGCGTATACCTCAAGATCCTGGCACTGGGCCGAGTGTTCGACAGGGGCACTGGCCATCCCGATGCATCGTCGACATATGTATCTAGTTGCCTGCCACCTGGTACCGGCGGAAGTCGGAGTCTGCGTCTAGCACAGCCCACACCGGCTCCGAGAGGCAGAGGTTGACATCTATCGAGTCCTTCTCCCCGGTAGCGTACATCATGGCGAGGCCGTCCAGCAACGAGATGGGGGTAAACGACTGCGCGACGAGGATGGGGTCGACGCCGTCGCAGCCCGTGCCCTCGTGTTGTGATACTATTCTGCGAGAAAGATGTACATCGATCTGACGGCGTCTGGCTCGTCTTAAATGCCATTCTACGGGTGGTCCGTGCATGCAGACTGCGCAGGGCTATCGCCCGTCTCCCTCCGAGATGTCAGTCCGATGGACCGACGGCGGGGGGTGCTTGTAGCACGTCGGTATGCGTGCCGCGCACGTGCCCGTCTCCCAGCACCCTCGTACAGGCGGAATCTAGTCCACTGCGTGACAACAAGGCACCCAGGCCCGTAGTTGAATGTCCGGCGGACACTCCTGCCCCGACCGGCGGCCTCCTGCGGTGCGCTCCACGCGGCGTACTCCTCCATCTTGTCGGGCAACGGTAGAGGTCGTGGATGATGCCTGCCAGGCAGGGGAATGGCGCGGCGAGCAGCGTATCATCGTCCAGCTTGATCCCGGACAGCTGCTGCCCGCAGGACCATTGGGTCCACACGACCACCATGCTCCTGCCCCCCGGGAAGGAGCTCGGCGATCGTGGCGAACCGCAGCGGCAACCACTTCGTCACCTCTGATGAGCACGTTGTGCGTATAAGGAAGCCCTACGACATCAGGACGGACGAAGGCGTCAAGATCAAATACGCCGACGACCCTTCGATTCAGCTGGTGATGTATGAACGCCAAGAGATACAGGTCTAAAGTGGGAACGCCAGCGGTGCCCAGGTCAGCGGTGCCAAGGTCAGCGGTGGACAGCACAAGCGCTAGTGTTGGCAGCAGGTGTGAGACGCCTGTGGGCATTTTTATCAATAGCATGCATGTGCGTTCGCAGTTCATCACATCCTCCGGCAGCTCGATAAAACACCCTGCATGCACCGCAGCTAGCCATTGACCCCTACCCCGACGACAGATCCCCTACACACTGCCCACGCGCTCGTCTAGCGACCGACCTGCAGGGTCGTGCTTGGCGTCCCACGCCTCCACCTCGTCCTCGGGGACCTTGACGAAGCGCGTGCCCACGCTGCCATCCTCGTGCTCCAGGACGTTGGCGCGGAGCTTGTAGTGCCCGAGTTTGGGGAGCCAGCGCGTCCAGGCCCAGTAGTAGACGACCATGACGAGGACGACGCCGAGGGCGACGATCGCAGGCGTGGCGTAGAAGAAGCCAAACGACGGCGACGTCGTCGTCCCCTTGGGCGGGACCCAGGGCATGATGATGAGGTAGATCTTGCTGAGGATGAAGAGGATGACGACCCACGTCCACCCGCGGTACTCTGAGCGCGGGAGGCCGGCCTTTGCGCGCTGGCGGCGGAGGCGGAGGAGGCCGACGGCGACGAGGCCGAGGAACACCGAGTCGGGCCAGCTCTTGAGCGAGACGATGAAGTTGAACGCAGAGCCGGCAGGCGGTGCGAGGATCATGATGACCGTGAGGCCCCAGATCACGAGCACGCTGCCGACGGGCGAGCCGAACGGGCGCGTGGTCACCCAGAACTTGGGGTACGGGAGGACGCCCTGGCGGCCGATCTCGCGCACCATGCGCGCCTGCCCGACGATGACGGCGAGGATGTTGCCGAGCGCGCTGATCACGGGGAGGATGGTGAGGCCCTGCGCGGCCTTGTCGCCGAACACGTTGGCGAAGAAGAGCGAGGCCGTGGTCTGGCTCGACGTCTTGAGGTCGGCCTTGGGCACGCCGGCAAAGTACGCAATGTTGACGAGGAAGTAGAGGGCGAAGATGATGGCTGTGCAGCTGTACGCACTGCGCTTGATCGTGCGGATCGGGTTCTTGACCTCGTTGACCATGTTGAACGCGTTCGCGTATCCCTCGTACGAGTAGATGATGCTTACGAGCGCGTTCGAGACACCGTACGGGTCGCTCGACGTGCCCTCGAACGCGTTGTGGAAGTTGGCGGTGGGGTTGGCCACGGGCGTGTGGCCGCCGAGGACCACAAAGCCAGTGATCGTGATGAAAACAAGCGTGAGGATCTTGATGCCGCCCGCGATGTTGACGAGCTTGAGCGAGAGGTTGGTGTTGAGGACGATGACTGCGTGAGCCGGGGCTGGGGGAGGAGCTTACCGATGCAGACGATGGTGACGCCAGCAATGGCCACACCCTTCTGCTCCCACTCGGAGCCCTTGCGAGCCGCGACGCGGAAGATGTACTGCGCCAGGACGATCGAGTTGCTGCTGTTGAACGAGAGGAGGACCGAGTAGACCGCGAACGTGATGGGGAAGAAGTATTTTGGGCGGTTGAACGCCTGCTCGAGGTAGACGACCTCTGCGCCGGAGCGAGACGGGAAGAATGATGCGAGCTCGAGATAGACCGACACGCCCGCGAGGGTGACGATGAGGCCAATGACCCAGTAGATCAGCGCCATGCCGACGCTGCCTGTGCCGCTGAGAATGTTGGACGGCGTCGAGAAGATGCCCGTCCCGATCGTCTGGCCGACGTTGAGCATGAGCGCCGTCCAGAAGCCGACACGGTAGCCCAACGGGTTGTGTACCTCGATGGGTGCGCCCGTGGCGATCTGGTACGACGCGCCGCCGCCGTTTCCCCCCTTCTCCTCGATGTAGTCGACATCCTCGACCTTGAGGAACTTGACCTCGCCGACCTGCACGTCGGTGTACTCCTTGTCGCTCGAGTGGACAGACATGCTGCTGGGTTGGTGCTGACGGCACACACTCCCTCGGTTCATATACCCAGCTGACAGGCCCCAAGCTCGACGAAAATCACACACAAATGTCGATGGCATGTGTGCGAGTGCAGAGCACGACATGCAGACAAGCGGCCAAGCATGCTCCGCGACTATGCGAGCATGAGGGATCTTGCCGGCGGCACGCGGTTAGCGCGATCACCACGGATGGCGAGAGGATGGTCAAAGGCGTGTTTCACTAGCGCAATCACGTCATCCACATGTCGGCGCAGGTGCCGGGCTGATCACAGTCTGCAGATAAGCTCGCGAAACAATGCCAAGCCGGCCATGGCAGAAGGGCTTGCGTGAAAAGCATGTGGTGCATTGAGGTCATCATGGTCGAGGCGCCTCACCGAGAGGCGTCATGATACCCGAGGTTGACCCGTGCCATGTCACGTCAGTGTCGGACATGTTGTTGAACAAGTGCGCGAGGAAGTGGGCGAGGGGCTCGCGTGTGATGATGGCCCGTATCTGGCCTGGCCTGAGTTCGAGCACAAGCAGTCTCACCTCACCACTCTTGACAGATCTGAAAGAGGTGCTTGATTGCTTGCGCGCTCGGTCTGCTTTCTGCTACCAAGAGCTTGCCCGGCGAGAGGAGACCGTGGCACAGCGAGTACCCTGTGCTCCGCCAGTTCGCCACGAGGGGCATCGAGTCATGCGGTGAATTGTGTGCGGTGAGGGCTGGAGCTGCAGAGCAGTGAGGAGGAGTGAGGAGAGGAGGATGAAGCAAGAGCAGCGGCTTGGCCGTGGTGGCATCCACAACCATTTAGCCGGTTCTACCGGGGTGGAGGTGTGTCACGTGCAATCATGCCGCCTGTGCCCCTGACTGGTTTCGGTTTCGGGGATCGACGCGCGACGCTGCCTGGTATGCTTTCTGCTTGACCTTCATCACCATCTCTCATCTCTCTCTCCTTCTTGGTCCTCGTCTCTTGTCGCTCAACCGGATCCACTACGACTACGCATGTCCCACAGAGGCTTCGTGGTCGGCCTGTGTCTCCGCGCTCGCTGTGCGCCAAGAGCAGCGCCTCTCCGCGTCGGTACGTCCTTTGTCGCCTCCCCTCTCGTGGCTGACGGCAGCGCTTCCGAGGCCGCCATGCGCTAGACCAGCACTGAGCCGCGTCGGCCTCGGCGTCCGCTTCAACTCGTCGGCAAATGACAAGCCCGTGGCCAAGACCGAGGAGCGCCAGTCGCCGCTCGCTCGTCTCTCCTCGGCGTTTGCGCTCGGCAAGAGCGCCGAGCCAGGGGACAACAAGGCCGAGTCGTCGGTCGGCAAGCTCGTCGAGCTCGCGGTGCCCGAGAAGAGGACACTGGCGACCGCCGTCGGCCTCCTCGTCGTCTCGTCGTCCGTCTCCATGCTCGTCCCCCTTACCATCGGCAAGCTGATTGACTTTTTCTCGTCCAACGCGTCGACATTCTTCGGCATGAGCTTCCCCGTCGCGGCCACGCTGCTCACGATCGCCTTCGTCATCGGCGCCGCCGCCAACGCCGGGCGTGTCTTCCTTATGCGCACGGCCGGCCAGCGCATCATCGCCCGCATCCGCAACCGCGCGTACCTCTCGACGCTGCGGCAGGAGCCCGAGTTTGCCGACCGCTCGGCTGGCGACATTGTCTCGCGCCTCAACGCCGACGCCAACATTCTTGGCGACAGTGTCACCTCCAACCTCTCGGACGGGCTGCGCGCAATCATCTCGGCGAGCGTCGGCGTGTGCGCCTTGTTCTGGATTTCGAACAAGCTCACGCTCGTCATGCTCTGCGTCGTGCCGCCCATCTCGCTCGGCGCCGTCTTCTACGGCCGCTACCTCCGCAAGCTGTCCAACCTCACGCAGGAAAGCCTCGGCGAGATGTCCAAGACGGCCGAGGAGAAGTTGAACGCGTTCAAGACGGTGACGGCATACAACGCACAGGCGCTCGAGGGCCGCGCGTTCTCCGAGAACGTCAAGAGCGTGTTCAACCTCGCGCGCAAGGAGGCTGGCGCGTCGGCCATCTTCTTCGGCATGACGGGCCTTACCGGCAACCTCGCGATGCTCTGTCTCTTGACGTACGGCGGCCACCTCGTGTCCACCGGCGCCATCACCGTCGGCGACCTCACGTCGCTGCTGATCTACAGCGGCTACGTCGGGAGCTCGGTGTCGGGGCTCACGAGCTTCTTCAGCGGGATTATGAAGGGTGAGAGGACTGCCTGCAGCGGTGCTAACAGCAGGTGTCGGCGCGGGCCAGCGCGTGTTCTTCCTCCTCGACCGCCAGTCCGCGATCCCTCTCGACGCCGGCCACGCGCTCAGCCCCAACCGCGAGGGCCCGATCTCGTTCAACGGCGTCCGCTTCACCTACCCGTCGCGCAAGGAGGTCGAGGTGCTCAAGGGCATCGACCTGACCATCCAGCCCGGCACCAGCGTCGCTCTCGTCGGCACGTCGGGCAGCGGCAAGTCGTCCATCCTCACCCTGCTCGACCGCTTCTACGACCCGACGCACGGCACTATCTCGTACGACGGCACCGACATCCGCAACTTTACGCCCGAGTCGTGGCGCGACCGCATCGGCGTCGTGTTCCAGGACCCCGTGCTGTTCGCCGGCACCGTGCACGACAACATAGCGTACGGCGCGCCGGGCGTCACGCGCGAGGACGTCGAGGAGGCGGCGCGCGCCGCCAACTGCGACTTCATCTGGGACCTGCCCCAGGGCTTCGACACGCCCAGTGAGTACACGGCACAGCACGGCTGACCCGCAGTCGGCAAGTCGAGCCTGTCCGGCGGACAGAGGCAGCGCATCAGCATTGCGCGCGCGCTTGTCCGCCGCCCCGCGATCCTGCTGCTCGACGAGGCGACGAGCGCCCTCGACTCCAAGTCCGAGGACGCGGTCAACGCCGCGATCGACCGCATCATCCACGCCCAGCACATCACTGTCATCCTCGCCGCGCACCGCCTCAGCAGCATTGCGCGCGCCGAGCGGGTCGTGGTGCTGGAGAACGGAGTCATCTCGGAGCAGGGCCGGTACGACGTGCTGAGCAGGACAGAGGGCAGTCGGTTCCGCAAGCTGATGGCGGCGCAACTGCTGCTGGAGCAGGAGGCCAACCAGCAATAGAGGATACACCTGTAACCATTAGAAATGCCACCACGAGCACCAGCTGGCTCAATAGAGTGAGGAGCGGGTATCGATGCATGGTAGACATAGACGGTGCGCATGATTACAAGTCTCCTCTCACAATGTAGCCGTCCAGCTGCGGAGCGCGCACGACAGCCCACCAGAATGCACGCCAGTGCAAGATCGAGCCCTTCTCGCGGCGCATCGACACAAGGGTCTGCCCAGTCGGCGCGTGCGTGTCGCTCTCCTGGAACAACAACGTGCCGCGCACGCTGCGGCCGCCGGCGGGCTTGGCCACGCGGATGTAGGTGCCACGCGCCTGGATGCAGTCGTCGGGCAGCTGCGTCGCCAAGTACGAGCGCACGAGCTCGTACGCGTCTGCTGGTGGGATGTTGAGCCAGAAGCGGGTCGTCACGGCATCGTAGTCGCCGCCTTGTGTCTGCTGTCAGTATTCGTCGCTCCGTGTCAACTCACGAGGTTGCCCGTCGCCCGCATGAACTGGCTCTCTTGCTGGTTCCACTGCGACCCCCACTGCGAGTCGCCAAAGACGCGCTGCGAGCGGCTCGCAGCGTACGACGCGTCCTTGAACGTGGGGTCCGCGACGGCCATCATGCCCGTGCTGCGCAGGCCCTGGGTGAGCGCCTCGGGCAGCTGCTCGCGCGTGAGCTGCGACGGCGTCATGCACCACGCGTGGGAAGGGATGTCCTCAACACGGATGCGGTGCGTGGGGTCGATGGTGAGAAGTTGGATCACGAGGTCTGGCGGTCAGCACTTCTCTCGAAGCTCGCACTCACCGCGCGCTGCTCCGCGTATCCTGTTCCACGGCTCGTAGTTCCACAGCTGGCCCGCGACGTACGCCTGATACTCGGGGCTCGTCTCTTCTGATGGTTCGTCCCATGGCGTGTTGCCGACAAGCATGGTGACGAGCACGATGCCCATGCCCCACACGTCGACGGGCTCGGCCTCGTAGCTGCCCTGCGCGCCGAGCTGGTGGTCAGCGCTGTGTAACTGTAGGATGGCTCACCTCTGGGGCCACGTACGGCATGCTTCCACAGCGCCCGCTCAGCAGCCGCTTCTTGCCCTTGTACTTGTACACGGCGCACAGTCCAAAGTCAGACAGCTTGAGGTTGCCGTTGGCGGCGAGGAGAAGGTTCTCGGGCTTGAGGTCGCGGTGCGCGACGCCCTTTTCGTGGATGAAGGCGACGGCCGCGTGCAGCTGGGCAAAGTAGAACTTGGCGAGATCCTCGGGCACGCCGACGTCGGGCGCAATCTTGTCAAACAAGTCGCCACCGACGGCGAGCTCGAGCAGCATGTAGAGTCCAGGCACGTGCTGCGTCTTGCCGCGCTCGAGGAGCTCGTAGTGGAGGAACTCGAGGATGTTGGCGTTCTTGAGCGACTTGTGCACCTGCACCTCCTTCTGGAGGTCCTTGAGCGACGGCGCGTACCCGTCTGGTGCATAGAGGTTGACGACCTTGCAGGCGGCAACGCGGCCCTTGGCATCGTTGATGGCGCGGAACACTCTGCTGTCAGCGGGGACCCGAGATGGGGTGTGTCCACACTCACTTGGAGAAGCCTCCTCCGCCGATCTGCTCGCCAATGCGGTACCCGCCGATGGCAGGGTACGCGAGTGACGCGTTGGGGGCGTCGACGTCCATTCTTGGATGGAAAAAAGGTGTGGCAGATGGAGAAGAGAAGAGAAGTGAGAGAGCGTGAGGCTAGAGGTTGAGTCATGCCTCGCGATTGTTGACACGCGCTGGTGGAGGTTCCTGATATACTCCCGCCAGCCAACTCCGCACCCAGCCAACTCTCACCCAGCACCCAGCCTGCCAGCCCCCCACCCATACATGCATGTACCGTCTATCTCGACCCATATCCCCCTTGTACCCAAGCTGTTCGGTGTCGATGTTGACTTTGATCCAGCCCGGTTCCTCCTCACCAGCTTCCTCCGGTCCAGCTTCCCCCTCCCACGACTTCATGTACGCCTCGCCGCTGATGTCGATGTACTCCCGTTGCCTCATCCAGTCGAGTTTGTCGATCTTGCCGTCCCGCTTGAGGGCCCTGAGGTAAAGGCCAGCTGAACATGAGGGCGTGTCTCGCGTGCAACTCACCCCTGGTGTTGGCCATGCCGCGGCGTTCCAGTGGGGAGATGTTGAACATGGTGGAGTGGGGTGGTGCGGTGTAGATGCGAGTGAGATGTGTGGGTGAAAGTTGTGAGCGAGAGGTGAGGAGCAAGTAGGTAACGCCAACAGACGCCGTTCCCTTCCACGTCGTGTACGCACACAGCCGTCGATCGCTACCTCGTGCGCTTGTTTCCATCCCCAGCGATCACTGGCAGGAAACCTCATGCATTGCCGACCTCAACCCCGGTGCTCTACTCGAGCTTGGCCTTGACCTCCTCGTAGATCTTCTTGATCTCGTCCATTTGGAGCTGCTGTTAGAATCCCCCGCCGGCGCTTGGACGCTCGCCCCCAACTCACGTTCTGCGCGGGCCACCCGACGCCGAGGCCCTCCTTGTCGTCGGCGCTAGGCTTGGGGATGTAGTGGAAGTGGACGTGGTCGACCTGCTGGTGCGCGGGACGCCCGTTGTTCTGCAGGATGTTGTAGTTGTCGTTACCCTGGGGTCAGCAGTGCCGGCACCGGCACGTACGGCAGCCTTGGCGATCTTGGCCAGCGCAGGGAGGATGTCGGCCATCTGGTCGTCCGGGAGGTCGGCGAGCTTGGCCGCGTGGTCTGCGTTAGTGGGCATCTACAGGCCGCTTACATTTGGGGATGACGAGGCAGTGGCCGCGCGCGATGGGCCCAATGTCCATGAACGCGAGGATAGTGTCGGTCTCGAGGAGCTTGAAGGACGGGATGTCGCCTGGAGTCAGCGCCGAGTGCAGAGGCGGGGTACTCACCCTTGACGATCTTGCAGAAGATGCACGAGGCGAGGGTCTTGACGTTGGACATGGTGAGCGTTGGAATGAACGAGTGAGCTTGAGAGAGAGGGTGATGGAGAACGAGCAACCTGGGGAGAGTGTGCGAATCGAACGCGAGGGACGCGGATCAACTCTCCGGCTCGGACCGGCATTTCCGCAAATGACGCACTCCGGTTCACTTGTTCGCCGGGCTGCCGATCATCCATCTCTCCTCGTCTCACTCTCACTCTCACTCACCCATCCTCCTAAATCTCCATGCACTCCAACTCGCCACCAGCTTAGCATCGCACCCACAGGAACCGCAGAGCTGTTGCACAGCCTCCCCTGCTCCCTGGGTGCCCCACAACTCCAGCGCTGATTGTTATGTGAATCACCCCCAGGCACGAGGCACAAGGCGGGTGTGAGTGAGTTGGCCACTGCCAACATAAACAACCTACTCGTACAAAACTCTTCGCGTTCTCCCACTCCCTCACTTCCCACTTTCCCATTCAACTGTACCATGGGTCGTCGACCTCCGGACTTCTGGGGCACTCGGTTCTCCCTCGCTACCCCAGGCCTCAGCTGGGAGGCGCAAGATGCAGCCCGGATCCTCGAGATGCTCCTTGCCCTCGACGGCGTCGATGGCCTGCACGTGTTCGAGGGAGAAGAGGACCCAATGCACAATATCACCATACGAGGACCTCTGGTGAGTAACCACTGAGGCATCTACCTAATGTCCTAGTACAAGGACGGCGACTGGCGAGCCGCGTTCGAGCTCGTTTGCAACATCCTCCGCCAAGCGCCGCCGTTGCAGGAATGCGTCCTCTCGGGATACGGGCATGTGCGTCCCAAAATACCGAACGTGAAAACAATACGGTTGCTACCTCACACGCACGTCTTTATGGGCTGGAGCGCACCCGAGACCATCGCTCTCATCAGGGAGAGGAACGTTCAGAGGCTGCCGCTGCACATAGGCGGAATCGCCGGACCGCTTGACCGCGAGCCCCATCCGCATTCTCACCGTCCATCTGAAAACCCCGCTTCAGCGTTCCTGGCCGCGCTCGAGCACAACTTCTGCATCACCTCAACTTGCTCTTCTCGCCAATGCTCGTCGTTCACCAAGCGCAAGGAACGATGCCGGCCAGGTAACCCCGGAAACCTCTACTGCCCCGAGGAGGCTCTGTCCATAACCCGCGGCCTGCCGCTCTTCCCGCGGCAGAACTTTCGCCACCAGTTCCAGCGATGGTACTACAACGTCCGTGTTGTCGCCATGGTACGCCGCAACGCCGAGCTCCAGCGCCGAGTGCACGCCGCCGTCTTCCGCCTCCTCTCCTACCTCTCGATAACCCAGAACGCGACAGGGATCGGGCGTCTCCCGGTAGAGATCATGGACCTCGTCGGCAGCTTCGTTGGGGGCGTCCTCACTGACGACCAGGTCGCGCGGGTGCGCAAGCTCGCGGCCGACAAGGATGAGTCGAAGCGGATCCACAACCTCCTGCAGGAGGATGGGGCCAGGGAGGAGTGGCTCTTCAACGGGGGGTTCTGGTGGCAGAAGGGTCACGCAGCTGCGAAGGCCGAGCTTGGCTACGACTCGACCGCTGAGTGGCCACCGGTCGACGATCTGGAGGCGGTGCTGGACTTCCTCGCGTTCCAGCCCGTCGCAATGCCGTGGTCTTACGGCAAGGGCGAGGTGGTGATGGAAGTCATGAGCAGCTTCGAGGCGGAGACGGATGAGTAATATGGTAGGGATTGTGGCAGAGGCCGTACCATGTGGTAGATCGCCAGCTGCCAAAGTTTGTTGCCGGGCGACGAGCGCGAGGACTTCACGGACCTCTTCCCGGACTGATACTACAACCCCCGATTGTCGCCGTCTCCCGCCATAACGCGGAGCTCGAGCACCGCGTCCACACGGCTGTCCTCCGCCTGCTCCCCTTCCTCCGCTTCACTCTGAACGCGACGGGTGAGCGATGTCGGCCTCCACCCGAAGTCATGAACCACGTCGCGGACTGCCTCGAGAACGGCGTCCTCTCCAAGGAGCAAATGGCGCGCCTCTGCGAGCACGTCACCAACCGCGACGAGTCGAGGCGGTTGTTCCGGGTCCTGGCTGATGGCGGGAAGATGGAGGAGTGGTTGTTCAACGGCCGGTTCTGGTGGCAGAAGGGGTACAGTATGAAGCTGCCAAGGTGGAGCTGGGTTACGACGAGAGACAGAGTGATCCCCGATCTCGAGGCGGTGCTGCGCTACCTGGCGTTTCAACCTGTCGCGTCGCCGTGGCCGTATGGCAAGGGCGCTGGCGTAGAGCAGACCAAGCGCCAGTTCGAGACGGAGCAGTGATGCGATGGATGGCAATGTAATGTCGTCGTGGCGCCGTCGCTTCCTCCGTTGAGGCTGTCAGGCTGGGGAACTAGTGACTAGCTTTGAGAAAGACGCAGCTGAGGCATGATGGTCGAGGGGCTGGCGCAGCCGAAGGTGGACGAGTGCCAGGTCAATTGGGAGTGGGTCAGGCCTGGTCAGAGACCCGATAGCTGCGGGGTACGACTGTGGCTCATCGTGGCACCACCTTCCAGCCGTCCAAAGTGGCGCTGACATTTAGCGAAGTGCTCTTGCCGAACCTCGCCTCTCCCGACGCAGTGCGGTGCCACCAACCCACGGCACCACTCCGGTATGACTGGGCTGGTTGGCTACTGCGTTCCCGACGAGATGCACGGCTGCCAAGTTCCGGAGATCACATTGAGCGGTGCCACACCTACACCTGCACGCACTGTGCCGTCATCGGCGCCGCCGTCATGGCCGTGATCACAATCGACGCCCCGCTCAAACCCCACATATCACTGACACTTACCCGCGTCATGCGTGCAGTGCCAAGGCCACTCGCGATGATAGGGTGTAGTGCGGCGCAGCGTGGTGGGCAGCGGTGGGCACGATGGCTTGCGGCTGATGGTGCCTAAACCGGATGTCCGTTTGACCCGGGGTGGGTAATCCGCTGGGCAGAGATGATCCTCAGCATGCGCGGAAAGACGCGCCAGGGGCCCCCCGTCTCAGAGCCTGGTGTCTTGAAGAAGGCCATTCTCGTCGTCCTGACGGAGGCTCGAAGATCCCATTCCACGCCAGAACCAGAAAGCTGCTGCTTCACGATCTGCATCCCCAAGCTGTACAACGATGCTATTGACAACGTCTCCCCCTCGTCGCCCCACTTTCCCACGCTTCTGATTTCGAATATTAATGACGCGGCGCCACGAAGGCAAAGTCGGCCCGCGGCAGGGGTTTACGCGTTCTTGCCGTCCTGGAGGCGCTCCTCGAGGTCGAGGGGCCCGTGGAAGTTCTTGTGTCCGTCGACGAGCCAGGTCATGCCGCAGAGAAGCATGACGATGGCGAGGACGAGGATGGCCCAGTTCATGCTCGAGCCCGAGAGCACGGGGATCGCGGGCGGGAAGAGGAAGCAGACCGAGGTGAGGGACGCAAAGGCGATGGCGCCAAAGTTGACGGGGCGGCGCCACCTGCCGAGCGACCATTGCGCTCGTGGCCCTCGAACGCCTTCTCGCCGCGGATGAAGACGAGGATGATGGGCACAATGTACGAGAGCTGGACGAAGAGGATGGCGGCGGAGAGGATGGCGTTGAGCGCGACAGTCGAGCCGAGCCACACGCAGCCGAAGATGACGACCCAGGTGGTGATGAAGGCGTTGGACCAGAGGGGCACCTTGAGGGTGGGGTGGACGGGGGAGAGGAAGCGCGAGAGGGGCCCGACGCCGCGGTCGCGCGAGAAGGACATGATCATGCGCGACGCGACCGTGTTGACGGCCTGGATGCAGAAGAACATGCTGAGGAGGTTGAACATGACGAGGCAGGTGGAGCCCGCGAGGCTCTTGGTCGCCTGGTAGTAGATGGTGAGGAGGGGGCCGTTGGGCGACGCGGCGACGGCGTCAAAGTCGGTGAGGCAGAAGAGGAGGACGACCATGAAGATCCACGAGGTGATGGTGCCGAGGCCGACGGCCATGACCATGACGCGGGGCGCGTTCTTGGACGGCTGCGGGATCTCCTCGACCATGTGCGAGGCGGCGTCGAAGGCGGTGAGGCCCAGCGTGCTCTGCAGCAGGCCGAGGATGAAGGCCATCCCGTCGGGCCAGCCGGTCACGTTGGTGAGCGTGCCGAAGACGTTCTTGGCGGGCTGGTAGCGCCCGCTCGAGCAGGCGAGCAGCGTGATGCTCACGACCACGATGCCCGTCATGCCCCAGACGCCGGCGAAGCGGTCGATCATGGGGAGGAGCTTGACGCCGAACGCGTTCAGCGCGGCGGCGCTGAGCGCGAACGCGAGGAAGATGAGGAAGAGGTGCCAGTTCATGGCCTCGTAGTTTTCGTTCCACATGCCGAGGCAGCCCGTGACGAAGGCGACGCCGAGCGAGCTCGCGGCCGCAAAGAGCGACGTCCAGCCCGCGCACGCCATCCACCCCGTGAAGAACGACACGCCCCGGCGGATGCTCGGGGGCGCGCACACGTCTGCCGTCAGCCCCGCCTTGCGTGCCACTCACAGGCCCAGTCGTATTGCCCGCCCGAGAGGGGGTAGACGTGGCAGATCTCGGCGAGCGAGATGGCCATGAACAGGGTGCCGGCGCCCGACACGACGAGGCCCCACACCATTGCGGCGCTCCCGCCCGAGCTGAGGACGATCGAGAGCGACGCCGCCATGGCTGCTGTCAGCGGGTTTCCATGCCAAGCTTCGCTGCCCCTGAGACCCTGCCGGAGCCCCTGCGGGGCGTCCGGGATGTCACAATCACCGCCCCGGACCTCGGGCCTCGGGGTGGGCGGTGACGCCTCATCCGGGCCCGGGATGGAGGCGGATGGAGGGGTGCAGGCGGGTGGGCCGTCTGTACTCACCAGTCCAAGAGTTGAGGAGGGAGAAGCCCAGGCCGAGACACGCCAGGAAGGAGAAGCGGCGCTCGAGCTCGACGGGGGCGTCGGCCGGCGCGACGCGCACGTTGGCGCCGCCCTTCTCGCTGAGCGAGACGGCGCGCGGGGATGGGGTGGCGACCTTGTCGGAGCTCATGGTGAGCTGGCCAAAGGGTCCGGTGGGAGAGTTGGAGGGGGTGAGGAGATCGGGGGCGGCGGGGCGAGCAGCAAAGTGGAGAGAGTCGGGAGTGGTGAGGCGGCTGAAAGAGTGGTGAGGCGCAGCGATGAGCGAGGTGGTTCTCGTCCAAGGTGCCGCTGTGGGTGGACAAGAGACGCGAGCTCGTCTCGCAGCCTTATACACTCCCAGACGCGCTCAGACCTCGGTTACCTCCCTGCGATGCCGCCACATGCCGTGGAGCAGGTGACTCCTTATCCGGATCTGGCATTGGGCAGCGCGCGATCCCAGGATCCCAGGGCTGATTACGGTGGTCACCGATCTGGGGCAGGGGTATCGCTGCCCGGCGGCCAGCGCCGGGTGGAGTCTGAGCGCAGTGTCAGAGCAGTCAGTTGTGGCTGAAGGGCGGTCCAGGCGGTGGCACGTGAAGGTGGTTATGGCAAAGGTACAGCCAGTTGGGTGGTGGGAAGAACGTCAAGTGATCACCCAAGTTTAGCCTCAACCCCGACCCGACCTCCGACCCGGTATCTCCCCTCGATCGTCCATCTCTGCATCGCTGGACGTGTTCCGAGCAATCGCGAGCAAGGGTGCTGACGTTAGAAAAAAAAGCCTCATGCTCTCCACGCTGGGACCCCACGGGAGCCTGGAATGGAGGGAGAGCAGAGCAAGGCGAAGACGGGTAAAGCTCTCCACGCGAGCACACCGAGGCGGAGGGGCGCCGCGCCGTCTGTGTAGCCGTGGTCGTCGTACGTGTCCATGCTGGCGTGGTTGGATCTGCCCCAGTGCACTCCGCGATGGGCATCGAGAGTGGCCGCCAGCCAAGGGATCAGCCAAGGCTGCAGCCAAGGGCGGTCCGTGCAAATTGCCGCCACCCAGGGGCTCGCGTACGCTTCAAGGTGCGCCCAGGTGCGACCGGCTTGCTCCACTCAGAACGCTGCTGCTATCGCCACTCACCGCGAGATGTGAGACGTGTGCTATCGTCAAAGTGATGGCGAGTGGATGAGAGATAACGATGGAAGCGACGGAGACGGGATGTTCCCGTATCGCAGGCGCTCGCAAGCTTCTTATCTCTTCGTCATGTGCCGGTCGGCAGCCGTCAGGTCCCATTCTTTCCATTCAAACGAGGCGCTACGAGGCACACCAGCTGACCTCTTCTCTCGACTCTGCCCACCCGTGTCAGCAGCCATTCAACAGCATCCACTCCCAACCACGATATATTCACGAGCACCACCTCATGACTCACCCCGCTGATCAGCACGGAATGGGCCCCGCACAGCGACTCACTCCAGCTCACTCCTCTGGATTGTTCCTGCGTTCCTCCCGGGCTTCGGCCGGAGCGGCGTGGACGGTGGGTGTCTCGGCCTAACTCTCGGCCCTAATGTCTCCGGCCCGGCCAATGTCGGGGCCCCCGCTTTTGCTCCCCCCACTCCCCCAACTTTCTTAAGCAGCGCCCGCCCACCCCTCGCTGCATCACAACATGTCGCAGCTCACCTCGTACCCGCTTCTCGCGCGCATCGCCGCGCGCGCCCGCGCCGCCCCCGACGCCCCCGCCATCGTCGTCCCGCCCTTTGAGGCGAGCTACGCGCGCCTGGCGGCCGACGTGCTCCGCCTCGCCTCGCGCCTGGCGTGCGCGGACGGGCGCACCGAGGGCCTCGCGGAGGCACGCGTCGCCCTCCTCGTCGACAAGGGGTATCTCGCCGCCCTGGGCCTCCTCTCCATCTGGGCGGCGGGCGGGCTCGCCGTCCCCGTCCTCCCCTCCCTGCCAATCCCCGAGCAGGCGTACCTCGTCAATACGGCCGACTGCGCCCTGATCCTGGTGGACAAGAGCAACCGGGCGCGCGCGGAGCAGCTCGTCGCGCAGAAGAAGGAGGGGGAGGGGCTGAAGATTATGGAGGTCGCGGCTGACGAGCTGGTCGAGGAGGTCGGCGACGCGGTCGAGGTGCTCGAGGCGCTCGCGCAGATCGACGGCGAGCGGCGCGCCATGATGCTCTTCACCTCGGGGACGACGGGGCGGCCCAAGGGCGCTGTGACGCGCCACTCGTCGCTCGCCGCGCAGGTCGAGAGCACTGTCGAGGCGTGGCGCTGGACCGAGCGCGACAACCTCCTCCACATCCTGCCCCTCAACCACCTCCACGGCATCGCGGTCGGCCTCCTGCCCACGCTGTGGGCCGGCGCGAGCGTCGAGATGTGGGACAAGTTTGACGCCGACAAGGTGTGGGCGCGCTGGATCAACGCCGACGCCCAGCGCCCCATCACCATGTTCTTCTTCGTGCCCACGGGCTACTGTGAGTTGCGGCTGTCAGCGTCTCACCCCACCCATGAGCCCCGCTGATGCCAGCTCGCCTCATCGCAGCCCACAGGGCAATGACGCCCGAGCAGCAGGCTGAGGCATCCGCCGCGTCCGCCAAGCTCCGCCTGCAGGTGTCCGGCTCGGCGCCGCTGCCCGTGAGCGTCAAGGCCGCGTGGGAGACCGGCATCGGCGGCGGGCAGGTCATCCTCGAGCGGTACGGGATGACCGAGACTGGGTTGATTGCCGGCACTGGGTGGGAGAACGAGAAGCGCGTCAAGGTGAGTCCGGCAGTGGAGACGCCTCCATGCCTTCCTTGCCTACCCTCCCCCACGCACTGACTCCAGGGCTGCGTCGGCTTCGCGTTCCCCGGGATGCAGATCCGGCTGTGGGACCCCGCCGAGAACGCCGAGATCACGGCGCGCGACACCCCGGGCGACATCGAGGTGCGCGGCCCGCAGGTGACCAAGGAGTACTGGCGCAACCCCGAGGCGACGGCCAACGAGTTCCGCGACGGCTGGTTCCGCACGGGCGACGTGGGCATCTACTCTGGCGCGGCGGGCGAGGAGGGCATGCTCAAGATCCTGGGGCGCGCGAGCGTGGACATTATCAAGAGCGGCGGGGAGAAGCTGAGCGCCGTCGAGATCGAGCGCGCGATCCTCGAGCTCCCGGGCATGAAGGACGCGGCGGTCGTCGGCGTGCCGGACGAGGAGTGGGGGCAGGTCGTCGGCGCGGCGATCGTGACGGACCGCGAGAACCTGCAGCTCAAGGAGCTGCGGGACGAGCTGCGCTCGGAGCTCGCCGCGTTCAAGCTCCCCCGGAAACTCAAGGTGCTCGACGCGATCCCGCGCAACGGGATGGGCAAGGTGCAGAAGAAGCTGATTGTCGAGCGCGAGTTTGCGTAGCCGTCCGGCCATCTGCATTATGCATGTTGTGGCGATGCACACATAAGGCATCAATGGCGATCGGTGGAGCGGGCAGTGTGTGGCGGGTGTGTGGCGGGTGGCGCCGAGATCTGCCTGACGCGCATTGGTCTGGCCTGCTCCATTGTTAATAGATGAATGGATGACGCGAGTGGACAGCATGCGGCCTGGAAGCGGAGGTTAATAGAGGTGCCAAGCGCGCCAAAGGCGATTAGAGTGGTGGGATGGGAGGGGGGAAGCGAACAGCATACCCTGGCCTGAGCGAGTCCCGCCCACCGCCTTGGTCCGAGGCTGTTCGCTTCCCCTCCTCTCCACACCCTCTCCCGCCCTCTGCAAGCGGCCATCCGATATGCCCGAGTGCTGCGAGCTCGGACGCCATACGCTGCGCACCACTCACCCCGCTCACCTCTCCTCAGCATCGCCCGCGCACGAGCCCTGCCCCAGCCCAGCTTCCCAACAGAACTGCACGCTTGGCTGCTACAAATACCACCACGCCGTCTGCTGACTCCCCCGATCACAACTCCTCCGCACCCCAATGACAGACCGCCGCGCCTCCAAGGGCAGCCTCGCCGCCCCGGGCCTCACCGGCCTCGCGAACACGACCGGCCGCCTCCTCTCCTCGGGCGCAAAGGAGCTCGCAAAGACAAAGTACGGCAAGAGCGTCGGCAACTTTATCAGCGCCAGCAACGCGCGCCCCTCCTCGACCTCGCCCAAGCCCCCGCAGCAGTACGGCGCGCAGCCCGCCCTGCCCCCGCGCCCGGGGCACGCGATCCACGCGCCGCCGCCGACACCGTACACCCCTGTCGGCCAGAACTACGGCGCGTACCCCCAGCACCAGGGCCAGGGCCAGTACCAGCAGCCGTACCAGCCACAGCCGTCCTCCAACCCCCCACCAAACCAGTTCAGCTCGCCGCAGCAGCAGTTCAACTCGCCCCCACAGGCCCACGCCTCGCCTCCGCAGGCCTTCAACGCGCCCCCGAACCAGTTCTCCCCGCCGCCGCAGAGCTTCCCGCCTCCCAACCAGCCAGCCAGCTTGCCCCCGCCCAGCCAGCCAAGCAGCTTCTCCCTGCCCAGCCAGCCAAGCAGCTTCTCCCCGCCCAACCAGCCAAACAGCTTCTCCCCCCCGAACCCTCAGCCGGCCCACAGCCACAGCGCGAGCTTCTCCCAGGGCTTCCAGGACGGCTTCTCGCAGTACCAGCCCCCGCCCGTCCCCGCGCACCCGAACCACTCGCCACCCGGCGCGCACACCTCGCCCCCGCTGGCGCACTCCCCGCCCGCCCAGCACATGGGGCCGCAGATGCCGCAGCCGGGAATGGGCCAGGGCATGGCCCACCAGCACACGGGCTCGATGCACTCACCCATGGCCCACCAGCACACCGGCTCCATGTCGCACCAGCCAACAGGCCCGATCCCACAGCAGCAGCACGCCAACTCGTACCCCGCGCCGGGGCAGTTCGGGCCACCCGCGTCCTTCCCACCTCCCGCGCAGCCCCACCCAAACACCCAGTCCCACCCGAACACCCAGCCCCAGCCTCCCCAGCCCCAGCCCCTGCAGCAGCCGTTCCAGCCCACGCAGGCATACCACCTCCAGGAGTCGCCCACCAGCTTCCCCCCGCCCCCGCCCTACGAGTATGAGGCCCAGGCCCAGCCGCAGTACAAGCCACACGGCGGCGACGCCGGCCAGCCATGGTACCACCCGTACGCGGGGCACTCGCCGCAGTCGAGCATGTCGTCGCCGCCCACGTCGCCGCCGCTCGTGACGCCCCCCGCGGCGATGGTGTTCGCCGAGCCCCAGTCGTACTACGCCCCCCAGCAGCAGCAGCAGCAGCAGCAGCCGCAGAAGCCCGCGTACGCGTACCACGCCGCGCAGCCGGGGCAGGCGATCCCGCCCGGCGCGATTCCCGTGTACGCCAACACGCCCGCGGGCGCGGGCGGCGCGGGCGGCAAGCCGCAGAAGGAGAGCAAGATGTCCAAGCTCAACGACACGCTGGGGGTCGTGTCGAGCGGGACGCAGATCATCACGTCGTTCACAAACTAGTCGCTTCACTGTATTGTCTATAGTCTCATCATGCATACACTGCTTTGTCTGAATGGGCACCCTTGGCGCGCCGGCCATTCAACCCCCATCTCACGCCTCTGGGCGTTGCGCACACTGCCTCTACGCCACCGCGGCGCCGCATCGCTCCCCGGAGAGAGAGGCGTTGCGGTGGCAGTACAGCACACAACAGCACACAGCCTGGCGATCGACGGCCATCCTGGTCCAGGCACAGGCTTAAACAAGCTTCCGCTCTTGTCTCGCTCACCCGCTTCTCACCTCTTGGCATCGCCCACACCACCTCACCATGCGGATCATCAACGAGCTCAACAAGATCGGCAACAAGATCCTCGGCGACCCGCGCCCGGACCATGTCCCCGGCGCGCAGCCGCCGCCGAACTATGCGCAGCCCCACGCCATGTCCTACCCCCCGCCCTCCCTCGCGCCGTCGTACCCCGCTGGGCCATCGTACAGCCCGCCTTCCCCCGTCCCCCCCTCCCCAATGCCCCCTCAGCACCAGGGCACCTGGCCCCCCGGCCCGCCCGCGCAGTTGCCGCCCGCTCCCTTCGGACCGTCCCCAACATACACGGCAGGCTACACCTCCCCTCCGGCAAGCTACACCGCCTCCCCGCTGCAGACCTACCAGTCGCCGCCGAGCTTTGCGCCCTACCCCTCCCCTCCTACCCACTCCCCTCCCCAATCCTTCGCCTCGCAGAGCCAGTACCCCAACCCCACGCCCGGCCTCTCGCCGTCGAGCACCGCCACCGCCTCCCCACAGGCGCCATACACTCCTCACGTCCCCTCGCACTCGAACCCCCTCCCCCACTCAAACTCTCTCTCTCACTCGCACTCCCTCTCCCGCCCGCCCCAGCCCCCGCCCGCCCCAGCCCCCAACACCCCCGACCCAGCCGACTGGCTCGCGGCCCTCCAGGCCCTCCTCCCCCCCTGCCTCGCCGCCGCGCGCGCCCACGTCGCGGCCGCCCACCCGCCCCCCGACACCATCTGGCTCTACTTTGTCGACCTCGGCCCCCTCTACTTCGCCGACGCCGTCTACGGGATCGACGGCAACGCCTTCGCGAAGGACGACCTCGCGTGGGCCGGCGTGCCCCCCGACCCGGCCGCCGGCGCCGCGCTCTACCGCGTCCTCGCCGGCGAGTGGGTCACCAAGATCTGCCTGCGCAGCGCCGTCGAGGACGTGCACCCGTCGCGCGTGGTGGTCAAGGTCGACGTCGGCAGCGGCGCGTTCGGGAGCACGATGTGCTACGAGGTCGCGAGTGTGCGGCACCCCTCGCTCAGCCCGGCGCAGGTGCTCGCGCTGTGGGTCGCGCGCCTCAGGGCGACGGGGAACGACAGTGCCGAGTTCATGCCCGCGTGAGATGCACATTCTCCAGTTGTGGGCGAGGGGCTCACTCCGAGCCAACTGCCAAGCCTGACCATACCCAGACGCCCTAATGCACCCAGCTCCTCCGCGATGGCTCGACATCGCCGCCAGCTCCCAGCAGCGCGGAAGGCATCAGAATCAGGTGCATCACCAATCTGCTTACGTCAGCAAGCTGGTTAGAGCGCATGCTTAACACGTGACTTCTCTGACAGAGAAACGAGTTAACGCATGAGGTCGGCGGTTCGATCCCGCCAGAGGTCATTCTTTTGGCCTCCCCGCCGTCGTCCGCTTCCTGCTGCCCCGCTTCCTGTTGCCCTTCCCGTCTGGTCCCCACCCCCGCGCTCTGAATACAGTACTGATACATGGTACAGTGCCCAGTGCTAGGGCTAGTGCATCCGGTTCCAGCCCGTCGCGTCCCCCGGCACGCCCGTGCCGTCCACGCCGCCGCCGAGGCCGCCGCCCCACTCGGTCGCCCAGTCGCTGTCGATTGACGCGAACGGGTCGCTCTCGTCGCCAAACATGTCGCCGAGGTCGAACCACAGCTGCGTCATCGCGTCCCACGCGCCCGCCATGTCGTCTGTGCCGGGCATCGGCGGCGCCTTCTCGCCCGGCGCGACCTGCGGCACGAGACCGGTGGGCGTCACGTCCATGACGGGGGCGTAGGCCGGCGGCTCGGTCGTGCCGTTGGGCGGCGCGGAGGGGCCCGGGGCTCGGGCGCTGCCGTCGGCCTTCTCGAGCGGCCCATAGCGCGCGAGAAGCAGCTCGGAGATGCGGAAGAACGTGTCCCGGTACTTGGCCGAGGCGGGGAGGTGGTGCCCGAACGCGTCGAACAGGTTCTGGCACTGGGAGACACGGCCGCGGATCTCGGCCGCCCACGCCGGGTCGTCGGCACCCGTGTAGCGCCCCAGACCGAGCTCGGCCAGCGTCGCCGCCGTCTCGGGCGATGTCTCGGCCGCGCGCATGCGTGCGTCGCACTCGCACAGGCAGCACAGGAGTGATATGCACGAGACGAAGAGGGCGATGATCTGCAGGAGGTGGAAGCTCGTCTTGTTCACCGCGTACATTTCGAGGTAGAGGTCGACGCAGCGGCTGCTGGCGTCGTACAGCGCGCGAAGAGTCTCGGGCGTCGTCTCGGGGTACAGCGGCGAGGGGCGATAGAGCGTGCACAGGCCCTGGTTGTAGTGGATCTGCCACCACGAGCTGTAGTTTGCCTTGGGCGTGTTCTGGCCCTGATTTTCCATGGGCGGGGGGCAGTCGACAATCCACGCGTCCAGCTCGGCGTGGAGGCGGTGGACGATGCCGATGCGCTCTGGCTCGGGCTTGGAGTTGTTCGCCCCATTCACCGAGTAGAGCTCGGTGAGGATCCGCCCTATCAGCCCCCGGTACCGGACAACATGGCAGGTGAGGGTCATGAGCTGGTGACCACGGAATGTGCCGTCGTCTGGCCGCTGCGTCGGCAGCTCGATGTCGATGTCCTCCTCGGATATTGCGAGGGGCTTGCACAGCGTCGGCGCAAGCAGGCGGTCAATGTTGTAGAACGCGTAGAAGAGGCGGCGCCGGCACTCGGCCATGTGCGGATTGACGTGGGGCTCCGCGCGACGGTGCAGGCCAATGGCAGTGATCACGCGCGCCGCGAGGCCCACAAGCTGCCAGATGCTCCCCGCCGCCGGGTTGCTCATCGTCCATAGCGCGAGGAGACACAGCGCCTGCACGGCGAGCATGTTTTCGCGCTCGAGGGCGCGCGCCCGGTTCCGCAGCGCGGCCCGGTATATCCGCTCGGCGAGGGCACCCTGCGCGTCGTCCTCGCCGGCGCGCGCGCTGTTGTGGCTCCCGATGGCGAGCACCATGCCCGCGAGGAACTGTCTTCGCTCGGCATCCTCGCTCGCATCCGAGTTGGTTGACGAGCTCGTCGTCCGCCGCTTCGGGGGCCGCGGCTGCGGCTCGGCGCCGTACATCTCGTCGATGGTGGCGAGCGTCTCGCTCTTGTCGAGCAGTGGGTACGACAGGCCGTTGAAGTCAAAGTACATCTTGGCCGCCTTGTGAGCTCCCTCGTGGGTGAGGAGTTCGGTGATCGGCTCGGTGGTGGGCGACAGGGAGCGGACGCGGCTGGGCGGGCGGCGCCCATCCATCCCCAACGCGGCATGCTCGCGCATGCTGAGCGCGCCGACAGCCATGCGCGCAAACCCGCCCGTGTGCGCCGCGCCCACGAGGTCGCCCACACTGGTCGGCGGGGCGGTGAGTGTCGGCGCTCCCCCACCGCGCGCGAGCTGTTCTTCCAGGGCGCGGATGCGTGCGTGCGCGGCATCCACCTCGCTCGTGAGATTTGCGTTTGTTTCCTTTAGTGTGTGCACGTATCTGGCATCAGCATCCAGTTGCTAAAGGGACTCACGTTGACGTCGCGGCGCTCAGCTCAAACACGCAGGGTACGTCGGCGCGCGTGCAGCTCGCGCAGCGTGGGAACGCGCCATCGCACTTGCGTTTGATCCTGTGACAGCGCACGCACGCCTGCACGGCCCCCTTGGGGGGGTGCACGAACACGGGCCCACGTGTGGTATCCCCGTCCGGGTCGGCGTACTCGACCTCGGCGTCGTCGGGGATGTCGGTGTTGCCTGCGCCGCCCTTCCTGCGGCGCTTCTTGGGCGGCTCCTCCTCCTTGACGGTCGAGGTCTGGGACTCGCGGCGGGGCGGCTGAGGCGGCCCGTACCCGAGGTCCCGGTCGCGCTCCCACGTCTCGTAGGGTCGAGGTGGAGGCGGTTTGGTGTCCAACTCACGTGGGCGCATGATGCCAGGATACTCGAGGTCCGAGGACGCGAGGGCGGCGAGCACCGCGCTCGTCGGGCGCCCGGTCTCGCTACGCTCACGCGAGCTGCTGGATGAGGACGAGATGGGCGGGTACGGGTTGTGCTGTTGCGGAGGGTAGTAGGGTCCGCGGGAGAGGCTCGCGAGAGCGTGTGCGGCCGGGGTGGTGGGCGAGAGGGAGGGCCGCGCGTCAAAGGGCGAGTGAGAGTGGGAGTGGGTGTGGGAATGGGAGTGGTTGTGGGTGTGGGTGTGCACGGACGGCTCTGGGGGTGAATGATGTTGCCTTGACGCGGCTGGTGCCGATGTGCGAGAGTGGGATGAGGACACGCTGTCCTGTCGCTGAGGATACATTGCTTTTGTGCTTGGCGAGCTGGCGTAGAGGGCTGCAGGATGGTGGGTGTGAAGAAATGAGCGGCGCCCGCCGCCTGAAGATGGGTGTGGGTGGGGTGTGGCTGATGATGTGAGAGAGCGGGAGGGAGAGAGGGAGAGAGAGAGAGTGGTGGTGATGTCCGCCGTTCCAAGCATGTATCCTTAATCCCCATCCAGCTCTTCAGTTCAACCCGCCTTCTCCCACTGCTGCTCTACTCCTTTCTTCCCACAGTCCTTCACTCTACATCAAACTCTAATCCCTACCTACCTCCGCCGGCCACCGACATACCCTCACCTCGGCGCGCGACATGCTCTGACTGCAGTGGATGCATGAAAATTGCATCGGGGCGGGCGGTATGGAAGTTGCGAGGTCGAGGAGCTTCGCCGCCACCACCAGGGATCGGCCCCCGGGTTGTCGGAACGGTCTGTATCCGCAGCCACCTACATTAACCCTCCACCCCTCACTTTCTAATGCCCTCCTAATCTCCGAGGATTGCATGTATTAACCGAACATGGTCCCCGCATCCCCGCACCGTGCGCTGTCCCATTCCGCCCACACCCGGACCCCATGCGTCTTCCACCCCGGACTCGACACGGCCCTTCATCAACAACCACCACATCTCACCACCGGCCAAATGTCCCAACCCGTCGACATCCTCCTCATCGGCTTGGGTGCCATCGGCACAGTCTACTCGTACATCCTCGAGCGCGTGAGTTAACCGACCCGAAGCGAGCTGACGTCAGACCGGCAAGGCGCGGGTCACGGCCGTCGCGCGCTCAAACTACGACCTGTATGCGTCAGGCGGCGTGCGTCTCGAGACGGGCCGCTTCGGCACCATCGAGGGATACAAGCCCTCGCGCGGTAGGCCCATCTGCTGCGAGATCTGGCTGATGTAAGTGTGCAAGAGCCAGGCCGAGGCGCTCGACCGCGAGTATGCGCTCTGTGTCGTGTGCACCAAGAGCCTGCCCGACGTGCTCCCCACCACCGACCTGCTGTGGGACGCCCTACGCAGCGGCAAGATCGGCGCGTACGTCCTCATCCAGAACGGGCTGGACGTGGAGAAGGAACTCGCGGCCGCGACTAGAGCGCCGGTGGTGTCATGCGTCGCGTGGATCGGCGTGATGACCTCGCCGGATGGCGGGGTCGTCAAGTGGGCCGGCGTGGAGAAGATTGGCGCGGGCATCTACCGCGAGGACGGGGACAAGCCCACCGACGAGGAGCAGAAGGCGCTCGACCTCTGGCTTGGTCTCGTCCAGGCAGGCGAGGGGAATACGGTGGTCGCCGACAACATCCGCAGCACGCGGTATGCCAAGGTGTGTAGCAGCTACCAAGCGGAGATGGCTGAGCGGGGCTGACGCCAGAACGTGTGGACGTGCACGCAGGCCGGGGTCCAGAGCCTCATCAGGACGTTCCAGACCTGCTTTCGCCCGCTCGGGGAGGAGCACCACGCGCAGATCAAAAAGTTCTACCGCGAGGTCGTCGAGCTCGGCTTCAAGACTGGGCTGCTGTACGAGGGCATGGTCGTGCAGCCGTCTGGTCAGGCGGTGGGGAACATTGAGGACGTCGTCAACATGGACTACGACAGGGTGAGTGTGGTTGGGCGAGGTCCAGGATGTGGAGGGCGGGCCTCTCTGCGGACCCAGCTAACTCCAGTTCGTCGTCAACGGGTCCGCGCACAAGTGGTCGATGCTGCTCGACGTCGAGAACGGGCGGCCGTTCGAGGTCGAGGTCGTCGTCGGCTCGGTCGTGCGCCTCGCCCGCGAGCACGGCTTCGACGTCCCCCGCACAGAGTTCATGTACACGCTCCTGAAGGGACTGCAGCAGTCGATCCTCGAGGAGCGCGAGCGCAAGCTGGAAGGCAAGTAGAGGCGAGCAGCGCACACGTACACCCACACCGATGATGCACCGAGGAGACATGGAGTAGATGAGTGCATTGGGCGAATGCGAGCATGTTCATTGGGCGAGAACCCATTCCCACGAGGTGGTTACGTAACCAGTGTCACTTTGCGCGGCTCGGCTCTTTTGCCACCCCAGCTACTACCGCTTTCGAGAAACGTCGATTTCCGCCCCGCTCCAACTTTCTTAACCTCGCTGTCTCTCTTGCATCTCTCCCCACTCACCACTCCCCCATAGATAATGCCACCAAGACTACCCCCACGAGCACTTGCGGCGCTCGCCCAGCCGGCGGCGAGCACCTCGGCGATCCCCGTGCGCCCCATGCCCCGCCGGCGTGCGATCCACTCGGCAACCAAGCGCCCCAGCCTCTGCCGGCTCGCGATGGCGCGCCGCTCCTTCCACGCCTCGGCGCCCAGCAACGCCGCGCACAAGAACCCGTACGAGGTCCTCGGCGTGGCCAAGGACGCGAGCGCCTCGGACATTAAGAAGGCTTACTACGGCGTGAGGCCCATCTCTTTCAGCAACTGACGGCAGCTCGCGAAGAAGTGGCACCCCGACACGAGCAAGGAGGAGAACGCGGCGGAAAAGTTCCACGACATCCAGAGCGCGTACGACATCCTCTCGGACGAGAAGAAGCGCGCCGCGTACGACCAGTACGGCAGCGCGTCGACGCAGGAGGGCTTTGACCCAAACATGTTTGGGCAGGGCGGCGGCGGCTTCGGCGGCTTCCAGGACTTTGGGTTCGGGGGGCGCGCAGGCAACGCGGGCGACCTGTTTGAGCAGCTGTTTGGCGGGGCGTTTGGCGGCGGCAGCCAGTTTGCGGGCGGCGGCCCGTTCGGCGGCGGCGGGCGCGCGCGCCAGGTCCGCGGCGACGACCTCGAGACCAACATGACCGTGTCGTTCACCGACGCGTGCCAGGGCACCAAGCGCAAGCTGACGATCACGCCCGTGGTCGACTGCGCGCCGTGCCACGGCTCGGGCCTCAAGCCCGGCGAGAAGAAGCACACGTGCCCCTCCTGCCGCGGGACGGGGCAGCAGGCCTTCCAGGTCCAGGGCATGTTCATGGCGTCGACGTGCCCGGCGTGCAACGGCACGGGGTCGACGATCCCGCGCTCGGCGCGCTGCACCGAGTGCGAGGGCGTCGGGCGCGTCAAGGAGCGCCGCGAGGTCGAGGTCGACATCCCCGCCGGCATCGAGGACGGGATGAAGATCAAGATCCCCGGCGCCGGCGACGCGCCCCTCTCGGCCCAGGGCCCCGCGGGCGACCTGTACGTCCGCGTGAGCGTCAAGCCGTCGACCGTTTTCCGGCGGCAGGGCACCAACATCTACCACGACGCCAAGGTGCCGCTGCAGACGGCGCTGCTCGGCGGCCGCGTGCGCATCCCCACCCTCGAGGGCGAGGTCGACGTGCGCGTCCGCGAGGGCACGCAGAACGCCGAGGAGGCCGTGCTCAAGGGCCGCGGCGTCAAGAGCCTGTACGGGCGCAAGGGCGAGCGCGGCGACCTCGTCGTCTCGTGGAAGGTCCAGATTCCCCGGTCCCTCACCAAGCGCCAGCGCAAGATCATCCAGGCGTACGCCGACGACGTCGAGGGCCGCACACCCGACATTGCGTTCCTCGACGAGAACCCCACGCCCCCGCCCCCTCCCCCGCCGCACCCCGACAAGTTTAGCGACTCGGCACCGCGCCGCGGCTCGGGCTCGTCTGCCAAGAAGGCGCCGGAGACCAAGCCCGGCGACGTGCCATACGTCGACCCCGCCCCCACGCACGAGGGCGTCGGGGACAAGGTCGCGCACGCCATCGGCGTCGCGATCGGGTGGGCCGAGCGTCTGTTTGGGCGGCTCACCAAGGACAAGGACGAGAAGAAGTAGACTGGCGGGTTACTTGGTCACCACTCCAAAAGTATCAATTTAGAATAGCATATGCATCGCATCTCACCACGAGCTCCTTGCACTCGCTTGTGACATCTATCTGGATGCATGGTGGATGCTATCATACTCGGGTAAAACCAGACGCACACACTCGACATGTTTATTATGTGGCACACAGAATCAAATATACGCAGTCAAACGATGCTGTACTCGTGTCTTGGGGTGGTTCAGTCTGTGCTCTGCACAGCGCTGTCGCAGGTGCACAGCGCGTCGATGCGCGACAGCAGCCCCTCCATCGCAATCTCACTTGCCGAGGCGATAGCTTCGTGGACGTGGGGACCCTCGCCATGCCCAACGATCTTGTCGTGGACGATGACATCTGTTTGTCAGTGGGTCCGGGTGGTAAGGTGGATGCTACGCACCCGTCGCGCGGCGGCCGGGCGTGTCCTGGTGTGCGCGGTTCAGCGCCCACTGCCGGCATCCCTTGGCCTCCAGGAAGAGCTGGAGCCGGGCCTTGGGGCCGCTGTCGGGGATCTTTGGGCCGTATCTAGCCATCCACGGCGCAATGTGCTGGGAGTACATGATGCGCAGCGTCGGGAGATCAAAGCCGCAGTCCTCAGCGATGGCGCCAATGACAGCCTGGAACGCAGATCCAAGGGGCTATCGTCAGCTCACGCGTCGCCACGGCTCACCTTGAAGTCGGACGTCTGCAGCCAGTACTCGCGCTGGTCTTGAAGACCTGCGAGACCCTCGGGAGTGCGCATCTCGGCAACAAACGCATCGAGACGGTCTTGGGCCGGGGATGCCACAGCAAGCTGCCCGACGACGTCCGTGGCCACAGCCAGCGCGGCCAGCGCATCGAGTCTCACGCTCCCGTGCTTGATCCTAGTCATCTCATGCGGGGTCAGGTGCAGGTGGGTCCACGCGTGCTCCGAGACGAGCAGTTCAAGCACGGCATTGCCAAGGAACAACCACTGCTCGTGGTTGGCCGCGCTCGGCGGCAGGCAGAGAGCAGAGCGACCCTTGGCCGAGTCCTTGAACTCGTAGCCCAGGACGGTCAACGGACCCTCCGAAGGACGAGTCCTCCCGCCGAGCAGCCGTGCCACGACGGAGCCAGTCTGCAGCTCGGCCGTCGACTGTAACTGGATGGGAATGTGCAGCGCGTGCATGGCGTCAAGGGCCGCCTGGATGCTCTTGCCGCCCGAGAGGTACGCTGCACCGAGCAGTGCCTCCACCACGTCGCCCGAGATCTGTTGTCAGGTGCCGACAACAGTCGCACTCACCTTGCCTCCAATCGTGTCGTAGAAGATGCCATCGTCGGGCGGCGCACCGTGTTCCTCGTGGATCCACCCAGGAGGGCAGTAGTCGCGACGCTTGGGTACACGGGTGCGCACGTACTTGAGAATCCCTGCCTCGGCAGCCGCAACAGCCAGGGCGCGGTTCGAAACGATCAGGTGGCGCTCCGTGCTCAGCTCTGGAGCATCGCCCGCTTCACCCTCCTCTCGGGGCTCGGCTCGACGAAACACGTCCACAGACGCAACAAAGTGCAGGACGGCGTCGCCGAGCGTCTCGAGCCGCTCGTAGTTGTGAGGTGGTGGACGGGCTGCTGGAGTAGTGATGGCACGCAGAGCATAGACATGGTCGAGCTTGCCGGCGAACATCTCCTCATTGCATTCAGCAGCAATGAGGTGCTCGTCCAGGGCGTTCATGATGCCAGGGATGAAGGTGCCCGTACGCACAACAGATGCGGGAAGGAAGTAGAGCGACAGCAGTTCAGGAATGAGGTGATGTAACGGCTTGACGTCGTTTAACGTCCATACCCACCCACCCTTGCCCGCGGTGACGACGTGCTCGGCCTCGACAATAGGCTGGTCGGGATAGTGCAGCCTCTGCATAGGGAAGCGAAGGTTCTTGCCGGCCGTCAACTCGTGGATCGAGACGTCCCGCTTGCGGGGCGCGGGCGAGTTTGGGGTCAGATCAGAGCGGACACGCATGGCGTAGTGCCTGCGAGCGAACTCGACAGGGGGAGAGAGCACTGCGTCCTCGAGCGACCTTCTAAGCTCGTCGAAGTCGCGCAAGTTTAGCTCACGCGCCGGCGAGTCCCAGAGGTTGAGCTCGTCCCACGCAACATCATCGTGGGTGCACGTCGCCCTTGCGAACCCGCTACGAAGGGGAAGGAAGAAATACGGCGCTTTCTCCAGAAGCCCGTCAATCTTCTGGTTGGTGACCGAGCGCACAAATTTGCGAGTCCACTCGAAGGTGTGGTCGAGCTCCCGTTCGGAGAGGCTCAAGGGGACGGAGGCGCCCAGGCGCACATGCGGGAAAATGCGCAGGTTGTTGTTGTGATACTCGAGTAAGTCAAGCGCGATCTCTCTCCCGAACGGAAGGGGGTGCGAAGTAACCAAACAAAGGCGGCGGCACATGCCGTCGACGTCGGGGCGCTTGGTGAACGTGATCGAGATGACAGCACAGTATGCCTGGGTGGCGATGGGAGGGCTGCGACCCCAGAACTGGGACGTCGCGAGGAACTCGTGGTCCGACGAAGACTGCTTGGGGCCAAGCATCTCGCGGGCGATGTTGCGCGACTCATCTAGCGGCCTCACGTACTTGCGCGACCCCTCATTGACTTGCACACTGTTACTCGATGTGCCGAAGGACGCCTCTCCAGGGTTATGACGCGGCGGAGGGAGCCGCTCCTCGGACCGGCGAGGACTTGGAGGCGAGCGCTTTGAAGTCTCGCGCTTCAGCGGCACATGGCCTTGCTCGCGCTTCACGGCCGCCTCGCTCTGCTCCTTCATCACACTCGGCGGAGGCCCCGGCTTGCCGGGCGTCTTGGGTGTGGGGTTGAGCTCACTGTCGATCTCGTGGACGTTGTAGAGCTCGCACACTGTGTGGAAGACGGCATTGCGCTTGGCCACCTGCTGTTCTGGGTAGGGCCGGTCCGACCGGACGTGGCGGTTGCGGACGTTGCAGTTGCCCGGGAGGATGACGGTTGCGACATAATGGACCTGGCCATCGACGAGAACCTCGTCCATGCGGTGCTGGACGGTATCGGGGGGTCTATTACGTAGCCAGCCCGAGTAGCGCTGGAGGGTTTCGGCGGCGTTCTTATAGTTGAGGCCAGGGGGAGGAGGAAGGGTGATGATGGGATCGGGGGGAGGCGAGTAGCGAGGTTTCTTGTGGCCGTAAGGCCCCGCGGTGGGGTTGTGGGGGCGCTTGGACATGGCGGGGAGAGGGAGAGGGGTGGCGCCAAGGAAGGTAGAGAGGGGGAGGGGGAGGGGGAGGGGAGGGGAAGGAAGAGGGGGAGCGTGAGGAAGAGGGATGTGGTGTGAGGGAGCGCTATGAAAGATGTGGATGGAGGAGATTAGAGAGAGAGTGTGTGTGTGAGTGAGAGAGTGAGTGAGAGTGACGGAGAGAGAGAGAGAGAGAGAGAGAGAGAGAGAGAGAGAGAGATGACAAGAGATCGAAGAGGTGGTGGTGGCGGGCGTTGCGTTGAACGGAATGAACTGAACTGTCTAGTGCAACAGAGAGATCTTGAATTTTGGCCCCGTCGCGTCAACTGCTCGGTGTCGCTAGAGGGTGGAGGCGCGTTTTGCCGCGTGTCCCTCTTGCGCCCTGTCAGATCGCCAGCGATCGCCAGATCGTTACAGTCCCCAGTCGACCCAGTCAGCGATACCTCCCACGACCATGCGCAGCTCATAGCAGACAACGCTGGACGCTGATGACCAAAGGCTTAGTACAACAGGTGCAGGTGGGCGGCTGCCTGCTGGGAGTTTGGAGACTGAGGACAGGCAGTCTAGCAAACTACGGCTACGTGGGCGGATGATGGATGAGGGAAGGTCGTCAATGTTCCTGAAAGCCACTTTGCTTCCCTTTCGGCCCAAACATGCCTCACAACCCCTCACTTTGACTCTGCTTGTCCTCTCGCCATCAACTCAATGCATACATCTCTATACCACCTGCAAGGTGTGTGTATCTTTGTCCTGCGCGCCCACTCCCGTTTGAATATCATTTTTGTGGCGTCTAGTTGTAGAGCTTGGTTGTGTAAATGGAAGAAGCTTGGCGACCGGCAAAAGGGGATGACCGAGAGGCCGGATCCGGATCCCGGTAGGGCGAACGAGGCGGCCACACAAGCCACAACAGCCGGCTCACACATCACATCTCTCTACTGACATCTCTCTCCCATCTCCTCCTCTTCCTCCTCTCTCTCTCTCTCCCACACTCTCCTTGCCGCACCATGCCGCGCAAGAGCTACCGCGAGCACCGCGCAGAGCGTACCGCGGCCCTGAGGCACGTCCACCCCTCGACAACACTAACCCCAGCGACGACGGGACCGACCTCGACTCCCTCGCGTCCTTCAGCACCTTCGCGAGCCATACCACCCTCGCCTCCCAGGCAACGGGCACCTATCCCTCCTTCTCCTCCTTTGGGATAAACGGCGCGCCGTCCCCATACTACTCGAACCCCGGCGGCCTGGCACCCCCCTCCCTCCGGCAGCGCACGTACAGCAACGTCTCGAGTGTAAGCCGCCGCGACGCAAGCATGGAGAGCGCAGGATCCCCATCGACGAAGAGCCGCATCCTCTCCCCGCCTTCCAGTGATGTGCCCACGCCCTCGGGGCTGCCGCCGAGCCCGGCACCCCCGCCCAGTCGCAGCGTGAGCGGAGAGGACGTTGTGCGCCCACGTAGCAAGGAGGACCGCGAGCGTGACAAGCGCCGTCGCCGCGCACGCAACGAAGAGCGCTGGCGCCGCGCGCGCGCCCGCGAGGCTGCTCATGACGCGCCAGTCCGCCGCGTAGCCAAGGCGGCCAACTCCGTCCTCGGTGCAGGCGGGACACAGGCAGCCGCTTTCGTCGTCTGCCTCGCAGTCCGCATCATCCTCACTGTCGCCATGCTCTGTACGTCCCCAGCTGATGTCCCCCCGGCGAAGCTGACCCCAGGGGTCGACACCACGTCGCAGGCACGCCTCGCGTCTGAAGTGGCTGCGCTGCGGCTAGCATGTGCTGGGCGCGTCGCACCACTCCTCCGCCCCCTTGTGCCCTTGTGCCAGGCAACATTCGGTGCGCCGGTCGAGAACCCAGACGCATGGCCGGGGACACGCGCCGCAGCGGCGATTACCTGCGCTCGCCTCGCTGCCGAGTGTCTCTTGTGGAGCGCGGCCGTTGTGTGGTCCACCGTCGAGGGGTGGCGCGAGGGCCGCACGCTGCGCACCAAAGTCGCGGCGATTGTGTACCTGGCGCTTGCGCCCGTGCTGGCGATCCGGGAGGCCGCATTCCTTCCGTGCGTGCCGCAAACAAAGTCAAGCTAACAGCAGGGTGCGGGGCGCGCTTGGCCTCGCTGCGTGGGCGCTCGTCTCGACTGTGAGCGGGTACGACACGGCAGCGGCTGCCTTCCTGACGACCGCGGCGTGGTTTGAGGCCAGCACCCGCGTGTACATCCCCGCGTTTACGGTGTATGCCGCCGGAAAGAACATCTGGCTCAACGGGCGTGACAGAGGGTACCTCGGCCGCCTCGCCGTCACGGTGCTGGCTACGCTGTTTCTGCTTGGCAGCATGAGCCCCGTGCCGCTCCGCGAGCGCGGGGCGGCCATCGCCGCCGCGGTCAAGGCAGCCACTGTCGCTGGGTGCTTCAAGGCCCTCTTCCGCCGTATTGTCACCCTCATCTCGATCCGCAACATCTTCTCAGTGCGTCCAAGGGAGCTACTGAACTGACGGCAGGCCCTCGCCCTCCTCCCCATGACCTACCTCACTCTCAAGTCGAGCTACTCCCTCCGTCCGGCAGCGCACGAATTTGCGTCGTCTGACGCCGTGCCAGCCACCGCGAGGTTGCTCCCCATCGCTCTGACGGCCACTGCCGGCGCGCTGACGCTGTGGCCCGGCGACCCCGCGCTTCCGCTGTTACCGCTGGCGTTTGCCTCCGCCCTCCGCCGCGACGACGACGAGTGGGCCGTGGCCGTACAGATGCAGCACGTCGCGGCCATGAGCCTGTGGCCCGCGCTCAGCGGCCCCCTCCTCTCCCTCGCCGGAGGCTATGTGATCGCGTGGAACATGCTCATTGGGGCGCGAACGGACGCGCCAACCCCAGCCCTGAGCATCCACCAGAAGGCGACATTCCTGCTCAACTTTGGGGCGAACGTCCTGCCGCTCTTTTCTCACCTCCACGTCGCTAACCACTTCCAGTGGGCGGCGCGGTATGTGGGGTATGCGCAGACGGCGTTCATGGTGCTGAGTGTGGCGGGCGTGGCCGTGTGGGCCAACATGCGCCTTGTGAAGACGGCGTGGGCGGTCGGGGCACTCTAGTTTGTAGGCATTAGAAGGGATGTGCATGTGCTGCTACCGGCTGCTCACTGCCACTGACTGCGCCAGATGCCTGGTGGCACTGACGCACTTTTGCGGCTGCCGAGGACACACGACCCTGCTTATTTGGCCTCGGCATTCCGTGGCATGCCGAGGACAAGAGAGCCGCGGCTGGATTCTTCGGCAGCGTCATCCTGGCCAGAAACATGAGACATGAGAAATGGGCGCATGAAACAGACTGCATTTGGGACCTACAGTAGGTGAGGCCAGGCGAGTCGAGGCTACCACGCGAGACTGCACTCACCTGCACTGCACTCCACTTGCTCGCCGAACGTTTGGGTGGGGCATGCACCAGGTCTGATGACTGAAGTCGCGTGGATCATCGCCGCGCACTGCTGGCCGTTCTAGAACCAAGACTGGCTGTGGAGATCGTTGACGAAGCAAGCGAGTCTCAAGGGAGGCCGATCCCATGTGCACTCACAGAATGCCGGAGAAGTGTCCGAGTCACCCCCGCACTCATAACGCCGGCGCACACCCGCGTCGGACACGTGTAACACCCCCGTGAAAGGAATCTGTAGAGTTTAGTTGTACAGGTGGGCTGACTAGCGCGCAATGCCGAGAAGCTGCGGGCATATTTACTCCGTAGCGTGTCGCCAAGAGTCCGACACGGTGTCGGTGATGCCGCGGCCTCGCGGACTCATTCGAGCGCTCCACAGCGTGGCAGAACCCACCATCCACTGTCATACCATTAGGTGCAGTCTACACACCACACCTGTGGGGGGATCATGTGATAAAGGCGCCCGGTCTTGTACTTGAACGATGGACGGCGCCGGCCCCGCATACCTCCCCCGCGTCGTGACTACCCCGCATCCCGACCCGTCGCCGCGCCCTACTCGGCGTTCCCGCATGCGTATCAGCTGACCATGAACACCGAGACGTTCGGCGCGCTGAGTGGTGGATAAGCACAAGTTGCGGCGAAGCCGCGGGCGGCGCCGCGGTGATGGTGAGGATGCGAGTCACCCGATGCGGGGAGTGTGGGGTACGCGTGGCACCTATCGTGTCGCCAGCGCGCCACCTCGCTCATCGCCCAATCACGGCGCGGGCAACTTGACACCCCGATCGCACTGAGCGGCGTTTACCCGAGGCACCGCACAGGCTCACGTGAGACTAGAAACTGGGCAGACGACCCATCTAATCTCGTTCCTAATGCGTGTGCCGCGTCGGGTATTGGTCGGTGTTTGAGACGACTGGAAGCGACTAACTCCCGTGCGCCTGCCTGACAGGCTGGAGCGCAGCAGAGAGTATCCGGGGATCCGGGTGGTCGGGTGTGGGCAAAACCCGGGTGGTGAGAGCAAAGTGTGGCGAGAGACGCGGGCGGACGGGTCGATCGGCACTGAGAACGGCAGGATCAGCGAGCGGGCACTGGCCCATCCCCCCCCAACACATCCTTCCACCTATATCACCCTCCCATTCCATTGTCTCCCACCTCCTCTCCATCTCTCACTCACCCCCACCACCAACAATGACCGCCTCCAAGTTTGCTCCCATGCCCAACGCCGAGGGCTACTTCGGCGCCTACGGCGGCCAACTCGTGCCCCCTCACCTCAAGAAGGCCATGGACGACATTGCTGTTGCCTACGAGAAGATCACCAAGACCAAGGAGTTCCAGGACGAGCTCGCCCTCCTCAACGCGACCTACACGGGCCGCCCCTCGCCCATCTTCCACTGCCGTCGCCTCTCCGACAAGCTCGGCGGCGCCCAGATCTACCTCAAGCGCGAGGACCTCAACCACACCGGCGCCCACAAGATCAACCACGTAAGTCGCCCGTGCGGCAGCCGGCTCGGCTCACCCGCGCTCGCCTACACTCCTCGCGCTCCCAAGCTAACGCCCAGTGCCTCGGTGAGGCCCTCCTTGCCAAGTTCATGGGCAAGAAGAAGGTTATCGCCGAGACCGGTGCTGGGCAGCACGGTGTTGCGCTCGCGACCGCCTGCGCCCTCGTCGGCCTCCCCTGCGAGATCTACATGGGCCAGGTCGACATCGAGAAGGAGGCGCCCAACGTCACCAAGATGAAGATCCTCGGGTGCAAGCTCATCCCCGTGACCCGTGGCCAGGGGACGCTCAAGGACGCCGTCGACGATGCCTTTGACGAGTACCTCAAGGACCCCGAGAACTTTATCTACGCCATCGGCTCGGTCGTGAGTACCCCTGCAGCGGCGCGGTCACGAGAGGGCGAGGAGGCCAAGTCGGCCGGGAGAAAAAGCGACGGAGCAAAGTGGCTCCGATCTCCTGCCTCTGCATCGCCAACCAGCTGCATCTCGCATCGCTGCGCCGGGCCTCGTCGGCCGGCGCACAGCCTCCAAGCTGGACGGAGATGGAGTCGTGGAGTCGATTGGCGGTCACCCCGCACGGCCCTTCTGCACGCCCCCTGCCCCCCTGGGCACTGGCCTCTGCTCGCCATCTCGCCCCGCCTGTCCCCTTGCTACCCCCCTCTGCCCCGCCCCACCCACCCGCAGCCCGAGCTAACCCCAGGTTGGCCCCCACCCCTTCCCCGCGATGGTGCGCGACTTCCAGTCCGTGATCGGCAAGGAGGCGCGCCAGCAGTTCCAGGACCAGCACGGCAAGCTCCCCGAGCACGTTGTGGCGTGCGTCGGCGGCGGCTCGAACGCCATGGGCATGTTCACCGCGTTCCTCGACGACGACGCCGTCCACCTTGTTGGTGTCGAGCCCGCCGGTCATTCGCTCGAGGAGGAAGGCCAGCACGCCGCCACCCTCACCAAGGGCAAGCCCGGAGCCCTCCACGGCATGGCCTGCTACGTGCTCGAGGACAAGGACGGCAACCCGTCGCCCGTGTACTCGTGCGCCTCGGGCCTCGACTACCCCGGCATCGGGCCGCAGCACTCGTACCTCAAGGACGTGGGGCGTGTCGACTACCAGAGCGCGAGCGACAAGGAGACGCTCGACGCGTTCATGGAGCTGTCTCGCGTCGAGGGCATCATCCCCGCCCTTGAGAGCTCGCACGCCGTCGCCTGGGCCATCCGCACGGCCCCCACCCTCCCCAAGGACCAGGCGATCCTTGTCAACCTTTCTGGTCGTGGTGGTGAGTCTCCTGGGCCTCCAGAGGTCGTTTAAACGCGTTTAGAGCTCCGCTGACGGGAAGATAAGGACACAGAGTACGTTATTGACCGTTTGGGCCTGTAATCTGGACGTTTCCGAGTTGTACATCGAGGACGAGAGAGGACGAGAGACGAGATGTCAAGCAGTTCTGCCAATTTCCTGGGTGGAGGTGCCTGAAAAGTTCACGGTGCCTGATTTGGGGTGGAGGTGGAGGTGGAGGTCAGGCACGCTGCACGTGTGGCGCGGCTCTCGTTAGAGATAGTGTTGCCCAGCAACTGCCGCGGCACGGGGGAGCTCAGAGGGCTTTATCAACTGTCCACTGTCTGGTAAGGGGCGGAGGCGAGCCGCTACTTACTTCCCCTTATGGCCTGCGGAGGAGCCTTTGCAGTCACTCCCAACGCGTCGCTGAATACAGGGCGACCACGCGCCATCAACATCGCCATCACCCATCGCGTGGCGGTGGCGGACCTCCTCAGTGGTCCATCGCGGGCATTGTTCCCCCCATTCACCTCCAACGGGGCTGCCCATTGTCCCAATGCGACGCCATCAAAGTGGTTAGCCCATCGTTCGTGTCGCGATCAGACAGGCATATCATGCCCGCCGCCCTCGCAGTTCTGCTCATCCACTCATCCACTCATCCTCTCCACCCCTAAGCATCCACCATGGCGGCTCCCCGGCCTCGCAAGCACACCCTCGCCTTTGACACATGGTACCGCGACCCCCACGGCGCGGCCTACTTCTGCGTCGTCATCGACGACGACTTCCCGCCCCTCCCTCCGCCCAACACCGTGTCCTACCAGACCCCGAATGTGAGTTCCCCCCCAAGCAAAGCTTACGCAGACGGTGTGGTGGGCGTACAACCCCGAGGACGATCTCGACGACCTTCCTGGGGAGCTTGCGGATTCCCTGCGCGCCGCGCCCCACCCCGACCCCGTCTCTGCTGAGAGCGAGGACGAGTGGGAGTCCGAGCGCACGGCCCTGGATCGGTACATGTCGCGTTTCCAGGACGCGCCCTCGTCCTCAACCCTCGGCGGGGACGCGAGCGACGCGCTGGAGGCGTCGCGCGGTGACTACGGGAGCCGGTCGTTGGAGTCCGCCGCTGCTGGGTCGGAGGCGGCGCAGGGTGAGGACTGGCCGCTGTCACTGTTCGAGTCCCCACGCCTTCCCAGCACCGGCCGGGACGGTGAGAACGAGGAGCCGGGCAGCGAGCGCGACAGCGTGACCGAGGGCAGACTCCCCGCCCTCATCCCCGTTGTGCTCCGCTCGCCGCCTGCCTCAAGATGGGCAGGCTCGGAGGCCTTGTCCTCGCCCATTGCGCGCCGCGTGCCCTTCGCCGCGGCGCTCGAGCGGGCCGCCGAAGCCCACCGCGCCCCTGCCTTCTTCCACACCTCCCGCGCCAAGCGCGTGCGCACCCCCACCCCGGACGGGGGACGCAAGGTCCGGCGCCGCACGGACCCGGGACTGGTCGAGGACGACTCCGAGAACGAGAACGTACGGCTCTTCTTGGCATGGTACCGTGGTCTGGCGGGGTACACCATGCCGTGTGAGGCGTGGGATCTCACGGGCTTCGAGCGCTACCGCCGCTCGACGACGTCCCTCGCCGCCAGCATCCGCACAGAGGAGCTCGAGTCGGTCGCGGACGAGCACGGGTCCTTCGCCGGCGAGCTCAACCGCTCGTCGCCCCAGCCCTGGCCCTCCAACGCCGGCCTGACTCCGCCTCCTCCCCGTCCGGACCTCGCTCAGGCGAGCGCGAGCTCCCGCATATGCGGCGCCGCAGTCAAGCTGTCCACCTGGGCGCAGAACGAGCTCCAGGCGCGCGAGGAACGCTTCGACGGCGCACGGCGCAAGTGGCGCCCCCGCGAGCTGCCGTGGAGCGCCGAGGCGGAGGCGTGGTTCGCGCTCGGGCGCGCGGAGGGGCGCCGCGACCAGGCGCGGGAGTGTGCCGACCGCGCCCAGCCGATGAGAGAGGAGCTGGGCGAGCTGTAGATAGGCAGTGCTTGTGAGATACCCGTGGAAGCATGTAGACTCTGAATGTGGCGCTAAACCTCCGCGTTTGCGCCCTGCACCACTAGCTGCCCGGCGTCACCGGCGCGCGCGTGTACTACCACGCCCGGGCAACGTGGCGGAGTGGTTAACGCGTTGGACTTGAACGCTCAGATCCAATTCCTTCGGGAGCGCCTGTTCGAACCAGGCCGTTGTCGGCAGTTTTTGGGGCGGGGCGCGTGTCACGCACGATGCGCGTGCGCTCGAGCGTCGGCGCCGTGCGGACACAACCTGGTACCATGAGCAGACGTGCGAGACTCTGTTGTCAGTGGTGGCGGTGGTCACAGCATCATGTAGAAGCCCACCAGCCCACATACCGCTGGGCCATGGGCCACCGACTAACAGTAGATGAATGGGCTCGCCGCAAGAGGGCACGACAGCATAAGTCAAATCTGGTGGCTCGTGATCGGGATCCACAATCTGGTGGTGGAATGTTCTTTCGAGACCCGCGGTATATTTTGGACGAAACGATGTATTTTCGACGCGGCGGTGCCTCAGTCTTCTCCTGCCCCCGAGAATGGTAGCTGGTATAGGCCGACGCGAGCCCCGGAATACGCCCAGCCTATCCCACAATGCTTTTACCACTATCACTCCTCGCCCTGCCGCTGGCAGCGGCGCAGACGATGCCCACACCCGCCACGAGCCCCCTCTCCCCCAACTCGACCGCCACCCTCAGCTTCGACCTAGTCTTTCCCGCCTGGTCGCCGCTCCTGCGCTTCTCTCGGGACTGGCACTCGGAGGACGGCCCCATCTCGCCCCTCGAGGTGAACGGCTCCGCGGGCTACCGCTCAGGCGTGGGCGGGTGGCTGTACGTGCCCGTCCTGGGGGCCTAGATATGCTTCCAGGGCGCCGCGTCGGCGGACTACGACGGGTGGCTGAACTACACGGGCCCCGGCTTCGTGCAGCCCCTGTTCCCGCAGCCCGACGGGGTGCTGTACGACGACCGGCAGGCCAGGGCGGGGTTTACTCGCCGCACCGTCTTCCTGGAGACTGGCACGGGGTGGGCCGGCGGCGGGCAGGTCGGCATCGCCAACCTGACGGTCCGCACAAGGTGAACAGCAGCGCGTGAGTCCGCCCGCGGGCGCTAATGCAGACGCTGGTGCACGTGCCGACGGCATACATCCCGCTCGTGGTGGACGGCGCCCGAACCCCGCATTCGCGTACTAGTCAGCGTCGATCAACGGGCGCGCAAGCCACGACAAGGTGCAGCAGAGCCACGATTGGAACCGGCCTCTTCCGGCTCGGGCGGCCCCTGCTGCTCCGTCGGCGGTAGTTCTTGCTAACCTACCCGTCAGCGTTGAGCGTAAGCACAGCTACGACGCGCCTCGAGGCCTGGAGCCCGAGGAGCAGCCGCCTGCAGCCCCGCCTGGTGACCTGAACCCTCAGAAGAAATTTGGGTATGACGGTCTCTTCCCACCCAGCTCAAGACTCCCCGAGACCGAGAGGAAGGCGGGCTCGACAGAGCCGCAGGCGTCGAGCCTACCTTCCTTGAGTGCGGCCTCAGCGCCGGGCCCCGAACCGGCTCGGCCATCAGCTGCCCCCGACCCATCGGTGCACGAGGTCGACGCAGACAGGCTCTCGCCGATGTACAACCCATCGTGGCGCGACGAGGTGTAATATGTATGTGAAGGTGGTCAATTTAAGACATGGCTTGTCTGCTAGTACATCTGTTGGGTTCTGTCCGTGCGCATGGCCCATGTTTCGGGCGTGACGAGTGTGGCGCGAGCCAGTCACTTCACCACCAGGCGATTGCCACTGCGGCGCCCGCCACAGCCAGCTTCTGTCAGCACGACCTGACGCAACTCACCGCGCTCGCAGCGATCCTTGCGCTCTCAGCCCCGCTCTTGGGGCCGCTTTCCCCGGGAATCCCAGGGGGCTCCATCCTCGTCGCCGCCTCGTCACTGTTGAATCCCGGGAACTCATACGCCTGCTTCTTGCCGAACAACCCGCCGGCGTCTTTGCTGCGGGTCAGCTCGCACAGTTCGCACTCACTCGGCGGCGTAGAACGTGAGGCTGTGCAGCCCCGTGCGGCCCTCGGCGCGCAGCGTGAGCGTGTAGTTCGTCGCTCCGTCGAGCGCGGCGTAGAACATGGGCTGGCTCGTGGCGATGAACAGCCGGTTCGCGTCAACCGAGCTGGGGAGCGAGAACAGCGGCTTCGGCTCCAGCTCAGTCGTGAGGACGCCGTACTCGTGCCCCACAGTGCCGTTCAGCACCACGAACGCAGAGCCAGGTACTACGGGAACGCGGATGGTCGCGTTCCCCTCGCCCTCGACGGTGCGGTACGTCGCGCCGTCGCGGAGGGCCCTCGAGACGGTCCAGTTCCCCTCGAACCCGTAGTATGTGTCGAAGGTCGGGCTGGTGGCGTTGGGGACTACGAACGGCAGAAACACCGTCGGTACCTGCAGGAGCGATTCGCTAATTAGCGGCGCGCGGGCAACTCACGCAGTACAGTTCATCCCAGTGCGGATGGTGACGTTTGCAATCGTGACCGACCCCGTGCCATTCTTCGCGGGCATCATCCCGGCACCCAGGGAGCCGCCGGGCCCGCCGCCATTGAGGCTGCTTGCACGGAACCCGGTGGTGCTCTCCCGCAGGAGCGGGTTAGTGTTCGGTTGGACCTGGGCCTCCATGGAGTCGCCGTAGTTGAACCACATCCACCCGTCGTAGTCGGGCGACGTCGTGCCCTCCACCATCACCTCGGTTCCGAGGATGGGTGCCTCCATTGTCGCCCCCACGTCGAGGAGGTAGGTCACGTGGCTCACCCGGGAGCCCGTCTTGGACGGGCCAGTGATGGGGAAGTCGTTGCCGAGGGGCTTCGCACCGCCCCCAAAGGATAGGAGGGGCGAGCTCGGGGTGAGCCGGAGGTCAAACTCTAGGGAGATGTTGGTGCCAGGCGGGAGGGGCGCGCGTCGGCCCCCATCGTCCTGCGCCATGGATGGCGCCGCAAGCAGTGTTAGCAGTAGCCAGAACTTGTTGGGTGTGATGTGAGAAGAGTGGGGTCTGGCGTTAGCATCGGCGCTCTTTAGTGCGGTTTGGATGCATTGCTTCGGGGGAGCGCAGCAGTCGCATGAAGGCAACATACCTCTTGCTTGACTACGCCCGGTGGTGACACACGGCTCTCAGAGGTGGTTAACCATCAATTGAATCCGTCGGATCTTTCAGTCATCTGAACGTCGCGAGATTCGATCAATAGATGGCCGTGGCATCTGGTGTCAACGGGGGATGGGCATGTGTACCGCGTACCACGATGGTGGGCGCGACGTCGCTCTCGTGAGGGAAGCTTGACTGAGGACAGATGCGATGCTGAGCAGTTGGTAATGGCAATAGGAGCATCGGATGTGGGGTTAACCACATGGGGCTGCTTATCACCTCACTCAGTCGCATCAGCACCGAAGCATACACTGCCCCATGTCTGCGACTGCTCCGAGCGCGTATCACTAGCTCAGCCGCGCGTAACGGAACCGCCGTTCATGCCCCGATCACCTCCGCCAGCACAATATGGTTCCTGTAGTCAAGGTTAACTTGCCTGTGGCCGCGCGCCAAGCCACTCTGTGTTTGCAAACTCGCGGGATGTCACGGGGTCGTGACCACGAGGTGTGCCAGTTCAGTTCAGTCGTTCTACGCCTCAGCTTTCTCATTCACCTTTGTCCCCATCCGCCACCCGCTTCATGACGGTGATGCTGTGGCTTGCCCTCCTCCCCCTCGCCACGGCGCAGAGGGCGGATGTCTCCGCTGCGAGCGCCATGGGCGACACACTGAAGACGCTCAACTCGATGCTGGAGGGCATGGCGACCATGACGGGGACCAACACGATTCCCCCTCAGCCGACGCGCCCCGCGACACTCGAGTTCGACCTGCACCTCTCCCCCAAGTCGCCGCTCGTGTGGTTCAACGAGGCCAAGGACGAGCCAAACGCAAACTCCACCGCGAGGGACTGGACGCCCGTAATGGGCGCCGGCTCGAGCGCGGTCGACCTCTCGAACTACGGTGGCTGGGTGGACGGGAGCGTGCGCTATCGCCTGCAGCCGGAGGCCAGCCAGCTGTCGCAGGTGTACGTGCCCATTGTGGGCAGCGGCGTCCGCTTCGAGGGCATCCTGGACGCGGCGTACGACGGTTGGCTGCTGTTCTACCAAGGGACGGGAAAGCAGTACAAAGTGCAGCCATCGGCGCAGGGAGTCATCGCCGACGACATGGCTCAAGGTATTGGGTTCACGCGGCGTAGTACGCAATTGCTCCGCAACTACAACACCGGTGACAATGGCAATGTCGAGATTACTGGGGTGACTGTCCGGACAGGCATGAACTCGAGCGCGTAAGTCCACTCCCAAATCGGCTGACCACAGGCCTTCGCTCGGCGCCGTGCCCACCGCGTACTACCCCTTCGTGAGGAACGGCGCGCTGAACCCCGAATTCACTGGCTCCAACTACGAGGTGCACGACCCGGTGTCCGGTATACGGCACAGCGCCCTGCTGGTAGCCGGCAAAGACAGAGGAGGCATCAACGTCCAAGTGCCTCCCGGCACGGCATTCCTGTGCATCAATGGTACAGCGGCGCCCGGCCTAGGCGCCCTCCGGGTCAAATGGAACCAGGCAGCACCAGAGTTGGATCTTGCGCTCCCGCCAGATCCCGTCAAGTATGCGGGCAGGCCGGAGGGGTACCTCGCCCCTGCCAACGCATCGCGCCCCTTCACCTCCGTGGGCGAGTTGCTGTACTACGCCGTCCTCGACCCCAGAGCAGCCTACTCGTTCCAGGTCGGGCCCATCGACGAGCCCGGTCACGACAGGGTCTCTCTGCACTCGGTCACGTTCTATGCCGGAAGGTGGGCACTTCGACGGACTTGCTGACGCTAGTCCGGACGCGCCGTCGCCGTTCAGCGTCAAGAGCGCATCCGAGTTCCCTGGCTTCACGCCGTCCGAATGGCGGGCTGGGCCCGCGCAGCCGGAGAAGTCCAAGTCGAAGACGCCCATCGGCCCGATCGTCGGCGGCGTCGTTGGCGGCGTGGCGGTGCTGGCTGTCGTCGGTTTCGCGCTGTGGTGGCGCAGGCGGAGACGGGCGAGGCGAACGCAGGCGCCATTCGAGGTTGACGTGGTAGACTGCACCGCCGAGCCTGTGACGCCGTTCGCCCATGGCAAATTGACCTCCAAGACCGACATGGCTGGATCCTCGCTGGGGTACGATAACCCCAGTGGCTCCAGGTCGCCCATATCGCCCGTATCGCCGGGCACGTCGTCGCCGACGGCGACGTCGAGTCAGGCCAAGTTACCCATGGTCGCGCCGTACAAGCTGCCTTACCTGCCACCTGGCGCTGGTCCCTCGGCCGTCGCCCCGGCTGCCCCGACCCCGCCGGAAAGGACACATGAGGAGGACGCGGGCGAGCTGCTTCCTCCCATGTACAATCCGGCGTGGACGCGGCAGGATGGCCCGAGTGATCAGGCCCCCCGCCAGCCCCGTTAAGAGTAGATCTGTACACGCGAGGTTAATAGTGATACGGAGGCCATTAGAGAGTGGCTTGTCCGCGACGGTCGGGTTACCACTGCAACCTCGGCTTGGTCATGTGCGATGTGTCAGTGCATGCTGGTACAATTGTCTAAAAAACGGTCGTAATGATGGTGCCCCCCTCATAGCTCGAACATGCCGAGATCGACGCCGGTTTCGCTCTCCTGTCCGTTCTTGCGGTTAGTGAGTATGCGCTCGGCCTCAGCGCGCCAGTCGTGGTGCACAAAGTCGCGCATGCGCTTGTCGAACGCGTCGCGTCGCAGCCGCGGGAGGATGTACGGCTCGGTGGGGGTGGTCATGGCCGCACGCAGGGCGGTGATGAACGACTCGTAGTTGTTCGCCTCGGGGTGGTAGACGTGTCTGCTGTCAGAAGGCTGTCAGAAGGGGCCGGGGTTGAGGGCGGGTCACGGGCACACTCACGGCGCCTGCTCGTAGCGCATCGAGTCGTGCTGCACAAAGCCCCACGTTGCCGGGTCGTCTGCCTTGGAGTGCGGGTTCATGATGTGCTTAGGGTTAGCGGGCGTGTACGATGCTGCGGCCGCGGAAGACGGTGGGGACATCAACGACGTCTTCTGCCGTTCTGGATGCATGCGCCCGTCCGCTTTCAGTGGAGAGGGAACTCACAGGGTTGAGGAATGGAACACCCTGCGTTGTCAGCCAGACATGTATCCCCGCACTCACTCTTGCGATAGCGCGGTACGGCGACGGCGAAGTGGCAGGCCACCCGATACCGACCATGGCCTTGGAGTTTGCCACGGCGTCGTCAAACTCGCTCGAGTTCATCTTGCCGAGCTGCGTCACGCCTTCGGGGATCTTCCACACGCCGAGCCGCTCCTTCTCCTCTGCCGTGCGGTCGTCTATGAACCCGCCGACAAACTCAAAGTCGGGGATCTCCCTGCGCATCTCGTGGTATGCGCGCGTGATAAAGTCGGCGGGGATCTGCGGCTCGTCCCGCCACTTGTAAAAGTACTGCACGCGCTTGCCGAGGATGTATGCGCGGTTCGGGCGTTGCGCCCACGGCACCGTACGCGTCTCCCCGGGCGGCTCGAGCGCGTACCCGAGGTACGTGTTGTCTGTCTCAGCCTCGCAGAGCGGTGCACTCACTGCGGTAGTTTCCCATGCCCGCGGCGCGCCACTCGATCTCGGCCGACACGCACCAGTAGCTGCTGATGACGGTGCCCTTTGGCGTGGAGAAGTAGTAGAAGCGGAAGTACTTCCACGTCGGGAAGCCGTCTGGGCGGGCCGCGGAGCGGAAAAAGTCCTTGGGCCGCCCGTACCGGCTGCCGGGGGAGTCGTCGCCGATGATCGCTTTGACGAGGTCCGGGATCTGGCGGTAGATGTGGGCGACGTAGGGCCAGTCGTCCTTGGCGAGGAGGACGGTGTAGCCCTGCCGCTCGAGCGACTCGATCATGCCGTTGCACCACACGCCCTCGCCGCCGACGTAGCCCTTGAACACGGACATGTGGCAGTGGTACGCCGCAAAGATGATGACCTGGGGTGAGCGGAAGATAGATGGACGGCGCCACGCACATTCTCGGCGTTGGGGTGGCAGTCCCCGCGCGCCATGCACGCGGTCAGCTGCCGCAGCTTGGCCTCGGTGTAGTACCTAGAGTCAGCGGGCTCTCAGAGGGCGCACTTGTAGTTGTTCTCGTCGTTGTTGAGCCCCTTCTGCACGCCGAGCTCGCTGCCGGCAGGGATGGACGTGAGGATGTCCTGGACGCGCGAGGGCCTGCGGCCCCCGAAGGCCGGTAGCCCGCGGAACGGGTTGCGCAGCTGCGTCGCGCCGCTCGGTGGTGGCCCGCTCCACGTCGCGACCACCGTGGGCAGCGTGCCGGTGTACACGGTGTACACGGCCTGGAGGGAGACGAGGAGGAGGATGGAGATGAGGACGCAGAGCGCCACGAGGATGTTGCGCAGCGAGATGCGGCGTACTGCCAGCGAGCTGGACCGTGCCCGAGTCCCCATGGTGATGGCGTTGCGAGTGAGATGGGCGACAGAGAGTGCTCAATGCCACCTAGGCTTGCATGGCAGTGATGGTCTGCGCGCGGGTGCGCCCGTCCCCCCTGTGGCCCGCCGTTGCCCCGTTGCTACGGTGCGACGTACCGAGTGACTTAGGGTGTGGGCCTGACAACTGCTCGCGTGCAGTGCTGATCGCCAAGTGTCAGTGCTGGGCGCTGTGAACGTGCGTTCCGCAGTTTGCCCGCCCTGCTGCTTTAGTCTGCATCTGGGCCAAGAGTCAGTGTCACGCCCGCCGGCGCTGCGTGTCAGTATCGCCGCCTGTGCCTCGGCCTGTGTGGGCTCTGTCGGTGTAGATGGGCTCCATCGGAAGGTTGGGTTCGTGGGTGGGGTGAGGAGGTTGGGTTTGTGCTTGAGCATGTTTGAAGGGTCCGTTGGGGTCTGGTGGCGGTTGTGAAGCGACAAGAGAGATAGTGTGAGGCACGTGAGAGACAAGAGTCAGAGAGTGAAACACTTTGTCCTGGGAGAGCAAGCGACATGACAGCTGCCCAGGAACAGGCACTCGATTTCATTAATGTTTGCCTTCGTCTCGCTCCCGTCACAACCTTGACCTTGGGCATGGACTGGCCAACCCCCCCCCCCCCCCCCCTGCCCCTATGCTGGAGATGTGCAGATGCAGTCAGAGACTCTCAGAAGGGCCGTGCTCGTCAGGCTGACAGCTGTCTCAGCGCAGATTGGTGAGTGTGCCGTGCGTGGCATTCGTGTGGCGGATCGGCAGATCGTCGGGATCAGGGGAGGGGCACTAAAGATCGGCAGAAGCACGGCCCGCAAGTGACCCAGATCTGCCGCGAGACAGGTCCAGTCCTCCGCGCTCTGATATGTGCTATCTGGTATGCATGTCTCAGTCTACAAGAACCCGCTGGCGCGCCAAGCGCCCACCCAGCGCGCCGCGAGATCCGTACTGACGGCCTCACACCCCGCAATCGCGGGGCTGAGCTGCGCCGTGCGGTCAACGCTGAACTCGGTGTGTGGGCGTGCGCCCAGCCGCCCCTCCCAGAAGCTGAGGAGCTTGTAGCTCGGGTTCGTCTCTGGGTCGGGGTCCGACGCGGCGAGCCTGTCGATCCACTCCTGGGCAGGGACGCGGTCGAACACCAGCCCGCCGGCCGCGAGCCCGTCGAGCACCGTGCTCCACTCCGCGACGCGCGGGTTCACGACGTGGTACACGGCCCTCGGCCCGTGCGCGAGGACGAGGTCCGCGATCGCGCGCCCCGCCGTGTCGACGGGCAGCCACGCCGGCGTCTCCTCCAGCAGCGGGAGTGATCGCAGCACGCGCGCGGTGCGGAACATGAGCGGCCACGCCTCGGTCTCGTTCCACACCCCGTGCTCCGTGTCGCCCACGAGCTGCCCGATACGGAGGACGCTGGCGCGCCCGCCCGCCCGCTGCAGCACCTTCTCCACCACCCACTTGCTCTGCGCGTAGCCCATCCCCGCAGCCGTGGTGGGCTCATCGGGGAACGCCTCGGGCACGAACCCGGGGCGCCCCTGCCGCGTCCCGACGGACGAGGAGAAGAAGAACGCCGCATGCGGGGACCGCCGGGCGAGGTTGAGGAGGTGCACCGCGCCGCCGACGTGCTCGTCAAACGACGCGAGGGAGAGCACAAAGTTGACGGGCCACGCGTTGTGGATCACGGCAGTGGAGGCACGCAGTGCCTCGTATTCCTCCGTCGTGAGGCCGAGGTCAGGGCGGTTCACGTCGGCCGCGAGGGCGCGCCACCGTGCAGGCACCTTACGGCGGCGCTGGGCAAGGGAGGCCTCGACGCGGGCCGCGGCGTCGGCGTGAGAGCGGGCGCGGACCAGGCACACCACCTCGGCCACCTCCGGCCGACGGAGGAGCTGGTCAAGGATGTGGGCGCCCAGGCTCCCCGTCGCGCCAGTGAGCACGACGATGTGCTTCTCCGGCACGCCCTCGGCGTCTGGGGCGGCAGCGTCGACCTGCGCAGCCCACTTGTCCGCCATCGCGAGCATCGCGGCGTGCACGTCGCGCCCGCCGCCGGCCGTACCGCGTCTAATCGCGAGGAGGTGCTCGGCGAGGCGCGCAATCGACGGGTGGTCGTACACGATATTCTGGCCCAGCGTCGCGCCGCCAAGCTCCAGGCCCTTCTGCAGCGCGTTGCGCACTCGCGTAGCCTGGAGCGAGTCGACGCCGAACCCGAACAGGTCCGTGCCGCGTTCGAGGCCGTCCGCCTCACCCAGCGTGGCGCGGAACGTGTCGGCCAGGAACACCTCCATCTCCCCCGGCGACGAGATGTCGCGCTTCGGCGCGCCCGTCCCCCGCTCAAAGCGCGCGTACACCTCCTCGATGACATCCGCGAACTTGCGGTAGCACGCCGGCCGCAGGATGCTCATCTTGGTCGCGAGGGGGATCTCGGTGCCGGGCGACAGGATCTCGATCATCTCGGGCAGGATGCGGGAGTGGGTCGGGGCGCGCGAGTTGGCGTCGGCCACGACGGGCCATATTGCGCGCACGAAGGCTGCGCGGTCCGCCAGCGCGGCCCCCGCCTCAGACGGGAGGACGAGGGCGCCGACCTGCGGCCGCCCGTCCCCGAACACGATGCACTCCTGCACGAGCGGGCTGTTGCCCCGGATGTCGAGCTCGAGGGGCACGGGGTTGGTCTTCTCCCCCAGCGTGAGGGTGAGGGTGTCGTCGAGGCGGCCGACGTACTTGAGCCACGTGGGGTGGTCGGGGTGGCGCGCAACCAGGTCCTTGGTCGCGTACGCCCCGTCGGGGCGGTTGCTCATGATCTTGGCGGGCCAGCCGTCCCTGACTACGACCTCGAAGGTGTTGGCGCCGCGCGGCTCGAGCTGCAGGTACGACGCGATGAGGCCCTCGTTGCGGACGTAGTTCCACGCCGTGTCGGCCGTGAAGTCGCGGTTCGAGGTCATGAGCGCGCCCGTCTCCGTCGTGCCGTACTGCGAGAACAGGGGGACGCCGGCGGCGACGAGCCGGTCGCCCAGGTCGTCGGGGAGGGCCGCGCCCGCAAAGCTCACGGCCTCCATCCTCGCCAGGCTGCGCACGCCCTCTCCCGTCTCGGCGAGGAGCTTGAGCACATACGGCACGGCAAAGTGCTGGACCGGCGGGGTCGGCGACGCGTTGATCACCCGCACAATGTTGCCCGCCGTGATGGGGAGGTGTGGGGGGAAGAGGGTGAATGCCTTGCCGTGGTAGATGCATCGGAAGATGGAAAAGTGCCCGAAGCCGTGGAAGAGGGGCAGCGCGGAGAAGCCCGTCTTGGGCACACTCACGGCCGCGTTGGCGATCAGGCCGTAGTGCGTGACGTACACGGGCTTGGGGAAGCCCGTCGACCCCGACGAGTGGAGGATGACGCACGCGCGCCGGCTTTCCTGCTCGGGCGAGAGGCGGGCGGCGAAGGGCGCGATGGGCGCCGTCGTGTCGCGCACGCCGCCCGGCCCCCAGAGAGGGAAGCGCCTGTCCTCCACCAGCTCGAGCGGGAGCCCCTCGGCGGCGAGGATGGACCGTGCCTCAGCAACAGTCGAGGCGAACTTGGGGCCGTAGATGATGTGGCTGGCGGACGTGATCTTGCAGAGGTGGGCGACGGCGGCCACCGAGTTGTTCACCGACACGAGGAGGGCCGTGAGGCCCAGCTTGGCCAGCGCCATCTCGAGCAGGCTCTCGTCGATCGCCGTGGTCACGAGCACGGCGATGACGCGGGGCGGGGGGATCTCGCCGGGCGCGCATGGTTGGAGGCCCAGCTGGGCATAGTAGGCCGCGAGGCGGTCGACGGCGCGCCCAATGTCCGAGTACCTGGGGTCAGATTGAGTCCGGCGGGCAGCTCACGTCAAGGTCTGCAGCTCGTCCCCAAACTCTGCTGCGCCGGTGTGGACCGCGGGCTCGTCGGCTTGGGTCTCTGCTGTCAGTTGACGATCGCCGCGCATAAACTCACCAGCACGCAGCGCCAGCAGCTCCGTGAGCGAGCGCGCGTGGAACTTGGGCTTCGACGGCGTGACCGTCATGGTGTGAGCGATAGAGCGATGGGGAGGCCAAAGACCACGGAGAGCGGTGTCGACCGGAATAGACTATCGTCTCGGCGAGACATCATTCCGGCGTACCCGGGCTGAGCCGCCTCGGACCGGCGGGCCGGATGGAGACCCCACCCGAGTCCAATAAAGTCCGGCCACGCCCCGGACTTAAACCACCCGTGCATTATCTAGATCTATAGTACAACACTACACGGCCCAGTCGCCTGCGTCCTCGCCGTCACGGACGAAGGGGCGGTCGATAGCCGCGACGGCACCCTCGCACAGCGGGCACACGGCGGCAACCAGCGCGTCGAGCTCGGCGCGCGCCGCCTCGAGACGGCCCTCGTCGACGCTGCGCTTCTTCTTTCCGCCCACGACCGCCTGTGCCAGCGACTCGGGGACGATGAGCTCGCGCAGCCGGTCGCCGGCGGCCAGGACACGCCGTCCTGGCCCGAGCAGGAAGTCGGCGGCCGAGATGGACTCCTGCCGCCGCGGGGTGTTGGCGCCACTGAACTGGGAGGAGAGGAGCTTGTGGCCTGGCGCGTCGGAGCGCACGAGCTCGTCCTGTAGGTGCAGAATGCGACGGAGGGACGGGGAGGGGAGGTACTCCATTGCCTGGTATCAGCTTAGGGGTAGACGTCCAGCAGCTTACCATAGAGATGAGGCAGTCGGCGTGGAACGCGTGCTGGCACGGGAAGACGTAGAACTGGCGGCTCGTGATGCCCTGCCCGCAGCGCCAGCACTTGTCGCTCATCTCGACCGCAACAAAGCGCGTGCTCAGCGCGTCAATGTCGCGCTTGATGCTCTCGGCCGAGCGCGTGGCCTCGGCCATCTCGGACTTGAGCTCATCGATGCGCGCAGAGTAGTCCTCGAGCGCGCTGCAGATCTCGGTCTTGAAGTCGTCGATGACCACAAAGTCGGGGAAGAAGGGCAAGATGTCCTCGATCTTGACAAGGTCGGTGCTCTCGAGGAACTTCATCGCGCTCTTGATGTCGCCCTTCTCCTGCACGACGTACTTGGCAATCTTGAGCCAGAGCTTCTTGCGGAGAGGCTCGTCATCGTCAGGCTTGTCGGCGTTGATCTTGGCCAGCTCGAGATCGCCCTTCTCGAGCGCGAGAGCCACGCTCTGCTCGTACAGCCCCATGCGGCTGTAGATGTGCACGCACGGCTGGATGCGGCCGTGCGCCTTGCACAGGCGGAGCGCGTAGTCGAGGTCGTAGTAGGGCCGCTCGGTGATGGGGTCGTCGGGGCACGAGTTGAGGAAGCGGAGGAGCGGTGCGTCGTCCGGGTCCTTGTCGCTCGCGTAGAGCGTGAGCAGGAGGTTGTAGATCGTCGAGTCGGTCGACGCCTGCCGGAACACGACGTGCTCGAGGTACCGCACGGCCTGGTTGGTGACGAGCGGCTCGGAGCGCTGCTGCAGGAGTGCGGGGATGAGGCGGCGGGGCTCGAGAGCCGCCTGCCGCTCCCACGCATCGACAGTCTGCTTGGGCACATTGCGCATGAGAATCGACGCGAAGCGGTAGTAGAGGTCGAGCGAGTCCTGGCGGCTGAGGACGTCGATGGCCTTGGTCCAGTTCTCCTCCTGGATCCAGTGCTCAACAACTCTGTCGTGGTCCTTGTTCAGCTCAGCGTAGTAGAGGTACAGGTCCATGCGGCCGTGAGCGAGGATGAGCTCGTACACGACACGCGGGTCGAGGTTGACACGGTAGTCCTTGATGAACATCTTGAGGTCGTCCTCGACCATGTCACGCTCGACATGCAGTGTCTCGACGTCGCTCGTCGCCGACTCGGCGGCAATCAGGTCCTCGAGCGTGTTGCATTTGCTGAGGTAGATCTCGAGGAGCCACGTCGCAATCATCATGCGCTGCGTCAGGTCTTTCTTGTCGAGCTTGTCCAGCCGGCCAATGAGGTACGCGCGCAGAGCATCGCGCTCGTCCGCGTCAACGAAACGCAACGTAACAAACTCGAAGCTGCGCGTCGACTCGGCATACGCGCGCGCCGCAAGGATGTACTTGCCCTCGGCAAATAACGCATCACCCTGCTTCGAGAGCACAATGTCGCGCTGCGCGGGCGTCGAGGCGTACTCGAGCGCGGAGGCGAACGAGCCCTTCTCGAGCTTGGCACGCCACACGTCGCGCTCCTCCTTCTGCACGACGACCTCGATGATCGACTGCGTCGTCGACACCCAGAATGTGCGCGACACCGGGTCGGACGAGAGGCCCAGTGCGTACTGGCCGGAGCGGAGGGGCAGCGGTTCGTCCCAGACGACCTTATCGCTGAGCCTTGAGACGGCGACGATGCGGTCGGCGTACAGGAACAGCCAGTGCCACTCGGACACGGCGGCGGAGATGGGAACTGGTGGGGGCGTTTCTTTGGGGGGAAGAGCGTTGCGGCGGAAGGCCGTGGACGGCGGTGCTTCGACGGCAGGAGCTGGTGGGTAGGGGAGGAGGGAGGACTGGAAGAGGACCTCCTGGGTGGGGACGGGCGACAGGGGGGAGTGGTACAGCCCCGCAGAAGTGAGCCACGCGATGGCTGTGGGTGCTGGGAGGTCGGCGGCAGCCTGCCCCTCTACGGAGGGGATGAAGGTGTGCAGCTCGGACGAGGGAGGGTCGCCGGGCATCTCGTGGAACTTGGGCACGCCGTCGCGCACAGTCTTGAAGACCTCTTCGGCCCAGCCGCCGCCCTTGCCGCCCGCGAACGTCGTGGTCACAGGCGCCTGGACCTCGAACACTCTGTCCTTGGTGGTGAACACGACCCATGCCTTGCGCTCCTTCTTCTCCTTCCAGAAGCCAAACGCCAGCCCGGTGACCGTTTCCCCGCCTTCGACGTGGTACACGACGTGGAGGTCACGCTCGAGCTGCTTGCCCATGGGCAGCTGGACCTTGAAGATGTCGTCCGAGGGCGGGAGGGGGAGGGAGAGGATGGCGCCGTTCGCGCAGCCGAGGAGCACGTCTGTCGGCGGGGGCGCGTTCGGGTCGGTGCTCTCGGACGGGATGGGGGACCACGCGACGGAAGTGACGGTCTGGCGGAGGCGCAAGGCGCGCGGCCGGCGGTTCTGCTGGCTGCTGATCCCCGCGACGGGGAGGTAGAATGCGTCGCCCGTGCTCGTGGTGATGATGAGGTGCCGGGCGGTCGGGTCCGCAAAGAGGGCCTTGATGGTCACGTCGCGCGGCCCCTTGTCCGTCGGGCGCGGCAGGTCGACGGTCATGAGCTCGTCGGGGGCGTTGAGGTCGATGATCACGACGGAGAGGGGGTGCGTCGCGAAGAACAGCACGTTGTTCGCGGCCGTGAGGAACACGATGTCGGCCGGCGGCGAGTACTGCACCGTGCTGAGGCTGAAAAGGGGCGGGAGGGCGGCGCTCGCGCGCGCGGTCGGCACAAAGCCCGTCTCGAGCTGCTGTCAGCTGTGGAGGGATTGGAGCTCACGGCGCGGACGAGCGGGGAGACCTCGTCGGTTGTGTGGTCGTCGCGCTCAAAGCCCTCGTACTCGACGCCGGCGAGCGCGCTGGGCCGGGGCGCGGCGCCTCGCCCGGGGCCAGCCGCATGCTCGACAACTGCTGTCAGCGGGATCAAGGGGGTGCTCACAGTCGTCGAGCATGGACATGGCAATGTATGTGTGATGAGATGTGGGGGGGAGGGAGTGGACGATGTCAGCTTGCGCCTGGGCCGCCTGGACATCACAACGTCACCGCTCGGCGGATGCAATTTCGTGAGGCCCCGGATTCCTGTTGCAAACGACGAGTTGAGAACGACCCAGTTCATGCTCTGTGCCATGCACGCTGCACACGAGCGGCATCGACCCCAGGTTGTGACCTAAGCAATGTGTCTAGCATATCGATAATCTACATCACGACCGGGTGCAGCGAGCGCAGACAGCCGACTGGCCCGGCTACCCTTTCAACATGCCTAAGCGTCGATACCGACGTGGCTCATCGCAGCAATGAGGCCGAGCGTGCTGACGGTGCCGTTGTTGCGGTTCACGCCGTTGGATCCGTTCGCACAGCCCTTGCCGTTCGCAGTGAGGTTGTTCGCACCGTTCCCGTTGCCGACGCCAGCCATGACCTCCTCCATCGTGCGCTCGACCCTGTGCTGGAGGGCCTTGGCAGCCTTGCTCCCCTCGTACGCCTGCACGATGGGGACGACCTTGTCCACCACGACGGCGGCAATCCACGGAAAAAGCGCGAGCTTGAGTATCTCGTCGGCGCGGGGCCCTGGAGTCAGCGAACACCCCCCAGCGTAACGCTGTTCCGGCCCACCGCCCACAACCTGGACCCACCCATCTCGTCCTCCATCACCGCCGCCAGCGCCTCAAAGATACCCGCGGCCGCCTTGTACGTGACGTTGGTGCGGGTACTGCGCTTCAGCGCGGCGTCCAGCACGCCGCTCTCGAGAGCGATCTGCGCCAGCGTGGCATTGGCGCCGACGACGGAGACGAGGTGCTAGCGTGAGCGGCGAGTGGAGACAGGGAGACGAACATGACGGCCCGAAAGCGTGAGGCCCATCTCGGCGCCGATCTGGAGGAGGAGGACGCGGAGGTACGCGTCGCCCTGCTGCGCGGCGAGGAGGTGGGTGTTGCGGGCGCGGAGGACCGGGGTGGAGAGCATGGGGCAGCGGAGGGCCAGGTCGAGGCCGGTGGTGGTGAGGCTCAGGAGGGGGAGGAGGGGCGGGTACGCCGCCGGAATGGAGGGTGGGTGGGCGGGCGCCTTCCACTGGGAGGGGAGGGGACGGGGAGCACGGGTGGTGGTCATTTCGAGATGAGGAGACGCACGAGGATGCTGCAGAGGAGGAGGGTTGTTATGCACGTCTTTGTGATGTGATGGACGCAGAGTCCCCTCGCTCTTGTTTATCTGCGTGACACGCACGCGAGGGTGCTGCTCCGGATCTGCTGCGAGATCGTCGCAGCCTCTCGAGCGCTCGCATGTGGTTGGTGAAGAGTGGGTCCTGGTCAGCTCGCGTCAGCCCCGCCCACTTCAGTCACGCGTGTGGTGGATAGTATACATTGACGGCTCGAGGATGCACATGCTCGCCCCCTCGCGCCTTAGTCGTCGCTGCGCTCTGTCGCCTCGCCGCTCGCCCTCTCTCCTCACGTCGGCCGCCGCCGCATGTCGCCCCTCTGCCATGCGCACACTCCGCACTCAGCATGCGCCCGCCTCGCACCGGCGCGCTCAGTACACATCCCCGTCCCAGTTCCAGCGCTTGGCGAGATCCCACAGCCCCTCATACTTGGGCCCGAGGTAGTTCTTGCCCTCGCTGTCCGTCTCGGCATGCCGCGCCCGGAAGAACTTGAACGTGCGCTCCGGGATCTCGCCCTCCCAGACCACCTCGCAGCGGTTCGTGCTCATGTCCGGCCCGTCGGCCGCCTCGCCCTCCTTCTTCTCGTCCTCGCTGTCGCTGTCGCTCTCGGCGCCCTGCGCGCGCGGCTCCTCGGTCCAGTCGATACGCGACGTCATGAGCTGCCGGTAATGCTTGATCTTCTTGGCGACGCCCTCGACGACGACGAGCGCAAACGTCGGCGCAAAGATCGTGAGGCCCGTGAGCAGGTCGTGCTCGGCTGTCTTGCGGACCTTGAACTTGTGCCGTCCGTTCGTGAGGTACCGCACGAGATACACGCTGGCCTGGAGGCCGTTCTTCGCCTCGGCGTCGTTGAGCTTGGCGTACTCTTTTTCGCGGCGCTCGTCCTTGGACAGCTTGCGCTCGGCGTTGTCCTGCTCGTGCTTGAGGGCGCGGAGCTCGACCTCGCGCACGATGCGCTTCTCAAGCTTGGTCGGGTCCTGCACCGCGTCCGACGTGAGGACTTTCATCATGTTGGCAAGGCGGACTGGCGTCAGCACCACTCTCCGAGAACAACTCACCCTTCGGGGGATCGGGCGGGATAAGTCCCATCCGCACGCGGTCCTGCCGGTCCTTCATCTCGGCCATGCGCCGCTGCCGCCGCATCTTCTTCTGCTCCTTCTTGGTGAGCATGAGCCCGCGCTCGGGTTGACGCCGGTCGCCCGCCGCCGTGATCGCAATCGGATGCTGCACGAGGTGCGTGACCAGGCTCTCGTTGTTCGTCTCGATGTACTCGAGCGCCTTGGGCAGGTCGTCGTACCCCGTCCCCGAGGGCATGATCGCCTCGTCCCACCACTCGATGGCCGGCGGCGCCTGCCGCTTAAGCGACCGCTCGAGCACGTCAAACTCCGAGTCGAGGCCGGCCTTGCGCGATTGCGCGGCAATACGCGCCTTGAGCTCCTCGAGCTTGATCTCGTTACGCAGCTGGTCGCCCTGCTTGATGTACTTGCCGGGTGTCGAGAACGCCATCTTGCGCGACTTACGCGCTGGCCCGGGACCCGCACTCGCCTCCTCGGGGCCGATGCCTCTCGTAGCCGGCGCGGAGACGTACGGGTTAGAGATGGAGATGGGCGTCGGCGCAGCCTTGGCCGCCTTGGCAGCGGCCTCCTCGACGGCCGCGGCGTTGGCGCGCACCGTGGAGAACTTGGGCGCCATCGTCTTGTATCGATTGTGCATGGCGCGCTTCTCGTTCTTCTCCTGCGTGGCCTCGACGTTGTCCGCCATGAGGAGCGGGTGCAGCGCGATGCCCGTCGGCTTGGGCTTGGGCGGCGCTGCTGGCGCCGCTGGGCCGGCCTGCTTCGACCCCTGCTTCGCCTTCATGGCCTCGACGCGCGCGCGTGCCGCCGCGATCTTGTCGTGGATGTTGGGGTCGACGCCCGACGCCGCCGGCGCGGGGGGGCGGGCGGAGGAGGCGGAGGGACGGGAAGGAGGCGCAGGCGAGTTCGACCCCGAGCCGCCGCGGCTGCCCGCTGGTGTCCCGCTGCCCGACCTCCCCTCGATGGCGGCCTTGCGCGCTGCGACCTGCGCGCGGATGGCGGCAATGTCGAGTGCGGCCTTTTTGGCAGGCGGCGGACCGTCGTCTCGTCTGCTCATGGTGGATTGTTGTTTGTGAGGATGGAGGTGACGTCGAATTCGAGCGGTTAGGTGGCAAATAGCTGGGACTGCCACACCCTCGGCCCACGTTTAATCCCGGAGTCGTACGGTGAGGCCTTGGGTGAGTTGGGTGGTGGGCGGGTGAGCGGGATCAAATTCCCCTCCCCCTCAGCGAGGCCGCCAACCACATCGGCTTCATTCCACTGGCCCGACCACTCCGCTCACCACTCCGCTCGTCGTCCCCACGCCGCCCGCCATGGCCCTGCAGACCCCGACCATCCCGTCGCGCCTCGCCCAGGCCGTCAAGATTGCGCGCACCCACGACGAGGCCCGCGCCCGCGTCCTCTCGGCCTACCGGCACTGGTACCGCTCCGCGCCCGAGATCTGCGCCCTCTACGCGCTCAACGTGAGCCCCAGCGCGATCCGGCTCAAGATCCGCGAGGACTTTGAGCGCGCCCGCAGCGTCTCGGACCTCAAGGTCATCAACGTGCTTCTCCACAAGAACTGGGTCGAGTACCAGGAGACGATGAACTGCTGGAAGCAGGAGGTGAGCCCGAACGCGGAGCGAGAGCGTTGGCGGACGCCGCCATCTGCAAGGGCGGGACTGGCGCTGACTACAGCCCCACCTCATGCACTGGTTCAGGCCGCTTGAGCAGCCCGCCAAGCCCGAGACTTTCATGGACAAGTGAGTTCCGAGATGCGGGTGGGCTAGCAGGAGGAGATCGGGAGGAAGGCGGTGATGGCTTCGCGGATCGCCGAAGACAACAGTGCGCGCTCGCAATCTGGCCAGACTGGCCGACTGCGCTCTGGCTCTGTTCTCTCTGCGGTGGTCGGAGTGCTCCCAGTTGCCCATGCCTTGAGATCTTGAGAAGAGATGGGTCGAGCAGTGGAGATCTCACATCCCCACCTTTGCTCCCAACTTCTCCACTTCCTCAGCTCGCAGCGCACGCGCTCACGCCCAGGTTCCTGGCAGGACGCGACGACCCCAAGCAGGTCGGCTCGTTCTAAATCGGTTAGCAATGCATAGATATCAGCAGGTTGGGGTGGCTAGTGCTACAACAGTTCATCTCATCTACGTCTTCTCACACATCCTCCGGCCAGTCCACCTCCGCTAACACCGCGTCGTCAATGTCGAAGTGCTGGTCCATGTCAACGTCAGCGTCGTCGACGGTGCCGTTGGCCTGCGGCCCGAACGCGCGGTCGATCTCTGCGCCGGCGCGCTCAGCCTCTTCCCGGTCCTGCCGCTGACGCTCCTCGATGTCCTCGAGTGTCCACAGCGAGATGCCCGTCTGTGTGTGGTCGAAGGGCTGCGAGATCTGGCGGATAAACTTCTTGGCCAGCACCACGGCCATGTCGGTGGATAAGTTCGAGTGCGCGTCCGTGATATACTGGTTGATCCAGCGGGGCAGCTTGGAACGCTTGTCCTGGCGCGCGAAACGCTGTCGTCAGTTGGGTTCACATGCAGCATGGACGACCCACCTTGTCTGCGAACACCATGAGACCCCAGTCGGTCTTTCCGCGCAGGACACGTCCGACACACTGGGCAGCGTGACGCATGGCGTCGAAAGTGAGATAGTCGTTCTCGCGAACCCTGTGGTTGTCGCGCAGGAACTCGAGGCGGGCCTTGAGGATACGACTCTCCGTGTACTGGTAGGGAATGCCGAACATAATGACAGCGCGTCCATAATTGCTGCGGGTCAGCCGACGTCCCAACTCCAGACTCACTGGTCGAAGTCAATGCCCTCGGACACCTTCCCTCGCGCGACGGAGAGCAGGACGGCACCTCGCCCGTTGTTGCAGGCCTGTTGTCAGCTCTGAGCGGCATAACTAAGCTGACCTCGCGGTAGTTCTTGAGCGCAATCGATGTCTCCAGGGCGTCTGGCGTCTCAACGAACAGGAGCTTGTGCTTCCACACCTCGCTCAGAATACCCATGTCGTACCATGCGCTGACGATGGACTCCATGTACAGGTAAGAGGGGAAGAAGGCGACGACGCCGTCGGGTACCGTCTTGGACATCTCGATGAGGATGCTGCCGAAGTTGCGCACAACGGCTGGGTCGTTGCGGACCTCGAAGCGCGACGAGATCGGGACCTGATCAGAGCCGCGCGTGATGACCATCGGCAAGAAGGCGTTGCGTGTGAGCGTCATCGGGTACGACTCCTGGATCACGGGCTGGAACTGCAGAATCTTGGGGTACATGTCGAGCGGGGAGATTGTTCCCGATGTGATGATCACGCTGCCGAAGCGCTCGAAGACCGGGGCAATGGCAAGTGAGGGGTCCAGGCAGCTGCGACTGTTAGCCTAATAGACAAGGAAACAGCTCACGTGAAACGGAAGATAGGGTTGGGGACGGTAGCGTGCTCAGTCTCGTACGGCTCGAGGATGAGGAGGAAGCCTGATTGTGAGCTAAATCGTGGCCACGAGCTCACCCTTCTCGTATGTCGACACGAGAGTACCGAAAGAGGCGATCTTCTGCAGCGCAGCGTGCTCCTCGATGTTGGTAAGCTCCAATGTGCGGATAAGGTTCGTCAGCCGTTCAGAGCAGAACTGGAGTGGGCGCTTTTCGATGAAAGTGATCTCCTTCAAGTGCGCGAGGAAGGACACTGGTGTTTCTGCGACAACGTGGAGCACGCGCATGCGAGTCTTGAGGTACTCGATGAACCGCTTGAGAAAGGCGATAAAGTGCTCTGCCTTGCGGATGTTGCCAGGAATAGCGCCCTGGATCATGTCGTCGGTGAGCACGGGGTTCGCGAGCATGTCATCCTCGGGGTCGTGGCGGTCGTTGGAGGACCGTAGCCCCTCGACGAGCTTGTCATACTCCTCCTGAAGCTTGGCAGCGTCCGTCTTCTTGATCCTGGCGTCAGCTGAATCACCAATAAGATGAAGCTCACTCGTCCACCTTGTCCCCGATCTTAGCGACACTGCGGGCTGCCGACTCGAGCATGGGTCGCGTGAGGTCGATCGACAGCGACTCAATGCAGACGTTATCTGCTGTCAGCTCGGTCAGTCACCTTCCTCACCGATGTTGTGGGCCTCATCGAAGACGACGATGCTCTCGGCGCTGAGCTCGGCTGAGACCTGTTCGGCGACCTTGGGGTCGAGAAGGTAGTGGAAGGAGTAGATGATGACGTCCACGAACGGCATCTGCTGTTAGCTGGCTGCACAGTTGAGCTAGCTCACCATGCGACGAATGGTGAAGTACGGGCACACGCCCTTCTCCTGCCCGTACTTCTTGACATCGTCGAGTGTCCACACGCCAGGCGGAATCAGGTTTCCAGTCTCGTAGTTGTTGAGCTCCTGTCGGGGTTAGCGGTTCTCATGCCCGGACAACTCACCTCGTGCCAGCTGCAAAGTGGCACGCTCCCCGGGTCCTCGCGCCCACGCTCGCAGGCATACGACGACGTGAGGTCGCGGCACTTGCTGTCGACGACCTTGCCCTTCTTCTCTTTATTCACCTGGACGTCAGCCTGCACTGCGGTGGGGGCAGCTTACGTCGGGGTTGAGACACAGGTTCTTTCGAGAGGTGAGACCCAAACCACGGAACTCGCGCTCGCTCGCCCCTTGCTCTTCGCGGTACTCCATCAGGCGTTTGAGCTCGGCGAGCGCCTTCTCGATCTCGGGCACAGTACGCGAGCAGTAGATGAGCTTGCGCTTCTGGGGGTAGAACTGGTGTCAGCTGGCCATCTTCTTCGGTATTCAGCTCACCTGCATGTACGAGACGATGAGACTGAGGAGCGACACCGTCTTGCCTGTTCCCGAGGGCATCTCAAGCACACAGTGGCCCTGCTGTCAGCTACAAGAAGGTGCAAGAGCTCACGCCGGCGCCCAGCGTCTTCTTCAGGTCGCACATGTACGAGTATTGTTCTGCCTGTCAGCTCAACCTCGGCGTCTGTCAGCGGACATACCGGGATACACCCTGGGGTCAGCGAGGGAGGCAGAGGAAGGTGCTCACCGGTCGTAGGGGAAGAGGACCGGGAGGTCGTCAATCATGAACTTCATGATGGCCGAGTTTCAGAAGATGACGCCGCCGCGGAGAAGGGATGAGGTGCTCGAGTTCCAGCTCTCCAGAATGTGTTCCGAGAGCTGGGTTGCGATGAGAAGGAAGAAGTGGAGAGATGAAGCGGACCAAGCGAATAGATGGGAGGAAGGAAGGAGAGATGGTGGCGAACTGCCGCAGTCCAACAGCAGAAGGTACAATCAACCACCTCCACTTTTGCCTCTGACGCAATTTGATCCCGCACCTCCACCCTCCACCTCCACCATCCATCTGCTGCAATTGTGAGCATTGTGACGCTGCACATTCTCCCACCTCTCCATTCTCCCACCTCCCCATGACTGCATCCCACTCAGACACGGGCGCCTGGTCGCGCGCCCCGCCGTCCTCCTACCTCTCCCTCACGGCGCCGCAAGAAGCCGCCCTCCGCGCGTACCTCGACTCGGCGCAGCTGGGCCTCGAGCGCGACGAGCGGAAACAGTGCGTCTCCCGCTACTCAGCTAACACCAGCCGCCTGGGACCCCTCTCGACGCTGCTCTCCCGCCTCGCGCCGCTGCTCCAGGCGATCCTGCAGCTGCCGGCCCACGAGCCCTGGGCCTCCACGCGCGTCGCATACCTCCTCGCCTACACGGCCAACGCGCCGCGCTACATCCAGAAGCTGCCGCTCATGACCGTCCCCGAGGGGATGGACGAGAGCGACCCCGACGCGTGTGCGGCCGTGGCGGAGGAGGCGGGGGAGACGATGCAGGGTGTGCTGGACCTGCTGGGGGAGGTTGAGCGGGGGTGGATCGCCGTGTTGAGGGCCGAGGGGTGGCGCGCTGGAGAGGAGGGGGAGGCCGGAGAGGCCGTGCCAGTTGAGGGGGGGAGTGGGATCGACCAGACCGCCAAGGTCCGCCTGCGGTCTATTGTCGAGCTTGCGCGCGAGAAGACGCTGCTGTGGGCAAGGCCGTACGGAGACTTTGGCGGGTTCTCGATGGGTCTCGATGGGGACGAGGGCGAGGTGCACACCGAGCAGGAGCGCAGTGGGTGGGAACGCCAGATCGTCGACATGTGGAAGAGGATACTGGAGGAGCTCGACCGCCAGACCCCGCCAGAGGAAGAGATGATTTAGGATCTGCTGGCAGCCATGTACGATAGCAGTTCAATGCATACAGGTGGTTAGGCGACAATGCTTGAGAGTGAACTTGGGTAATCTATGCCACACATGCTGCTCCTCCTCCCATCCAACAAACTTCGTCCTCGCCACAGTTATTCGCTCCCAGCCCAAGCCTAACTCGTCGCGATGCTCTCGGCATCTTCCTTCTTCTTCTGCAGGTAAACCTTGAGGTCACCCCACGCTGTGGTCAGCTGCATCCCAAGCACACGTCAGCAACTCACCACCTCCGACGCGAACCATGACCTTGACCCGCTTTGGCGCACCAGGCGGACCGCGGCCAGGGAGCTCGAGCAGCTTCACGCTCGCGCTCCTCTCACCACCCCCGAAAACAAACTCGCCCGTCCATGGCTCGCCCTCCGCCCGCCTCTGGCCGCGACGCAGGGGCTGGTCCAGGCGCGTTATGAGGATATTGGGCTGCACCTGATCAATAACCTTCTGCACCTCCTGGTCCAACAAGTCGTACTTGCTGGGGGCGAAGGGTCGTCCGGCGGCTGGGACATGTGATGAGGCCACAGAGGCAGCGGATACCCGCGACGACGGCCGCTGCGGCATGGAAGGGGCTGGAGATACCACACGGAAGGCCGAGGGAGGAGGGCGGCCAAGGGAGCCCCCGAAGGACGGGCGGCCGGTGTTTCTTGGCCTGGTAGGCGTGCATGGCACGTTCTTCCGCGGTGTGGTGTGGGGCATGCGCGGTGCTGTCGACCCAGGAGGAGACGGGAACGTCGGGCTTCCCACGCGGCGAAGCGACTGCGTTCCAAAGGCCGACCCGAGGCTTGTCTGGCTGGGGCGTCTACCGATCGCCGACGAGGACATGCCCAATGAGGTGTAGCTCCCCTGGCTGGGGCGTCTCAGAGCAGGGGGTGTGGCCGGGGGTTCAAACGGTCGGGTTGACGAGTTCCACCTCGGACGATCCAAGGGAGAAGAGACAGGCATGGAGGGTCGAGACTGGATGCGCCTCACTGAACGCTGAGCGTTTGGCGTGATGGAGCCGGTCCTTGGCACGCCTGGGGGAGCCAACGACTGTCTAGGCGTCGGGAGGGCGGAGCCAGCGCTGAGCACACGCTGCAGTCCGTATTGAGGAGGCGTGTCCGCCTTGGAGATCGGTGGCGAATGCATCGGCGAGGTGTAGTGGGACTGGTCGTCCTCCAGCATCTCGACGTTCTCCTCAAAGTGCGGGTGGTCCGGGTCGTTCTGCGAGAGGACAAGTCTGACCTTGTCGTCAAGGTGACCGAGCTGACGCTGGAGCGTGATCCATTGCTGCTGCATGTCGGCGACGCGGCGCAAGGCTTCTCCGTTCTTGACTGCGCGCTCCGAGACGCTCTTGTCCATGATGCGCAGAATCTTGTTGACGCTCGGGACGTAGGCGCTGATTGTCAGCTGTCCCGATCGTCGCTCCCGACTCACACTTTCAATCTCGCATGCCCAGCGACGAGGCTGCGCAGGCGCTCGATGCTCAGCTTGCCCTCGGGTGCTGACATTGGCACGGGTGCCAAGGACGACAGGATCCGACCAACATATGACTGTCCATTAGTTTACGCAAGGGGACAAGGGGAAGGAGGGGAAGAGGATCACCCACCGTAACATCCTGGAGACTGTTCTGTAGTGGGTCCATCATGTCCTGCGCCTGATCCGCGGTTCTGGGGTCAGAGAGAGTATCGTCATGGGAGAAGGACATACGTGCGAAAGCGGATCAGCCACGGGTCTTCTTGAAGCTCCTGCTTGAGCTGCGCGTGCTGGGTGAGGACCTTGGTCCAGTCCGTTCGGAGAGGCCCAAGCATCCCAGAAGGGTCGCTTTCCGGCGCGACGTCAAAGGTTGACATGCGCGTGCTGAGCGCCTGGACCGAGTCGTTGAGCTCTGACAATAGCCCGTCCAATCTGGTGGCATGGCCGGAGCGTGCGGACGGCGAGTGGCGCAGCTCCTCAATCTCGTAGATCTTATCGAGGAGGGTGGCGACCTCTGCGTGGAGGTTCTCAGCTTCGAGCAGCAACATCCTGCGGGTTAGCTCAGACCGCACAGTTATGGTACGCACGTGACGTCCGTTCCGCGAGACTTGCGCAGGACTGAGCGCGTCGGCCGCGGCGACAAGTCCGAGTGGAGCCCGGAAGACGTAGAGGAGGACGATTCTTCTCGGATGTGGTTGGGCAACACGGGCAGCGATGCTGGTGCGAGTGGGGAGGATGTCATGGACGCTGTTGGTGTGGTCGAGGCAAGCCTGGGCTGGTCTTGGTCCTGCGCATTGTCGACCTGGGCAAGGCGGAGGTCGACGAAATCGGCGGCCAGCTCGGCTGTCCTTGGCGACAACTCGAGCGTGGTTGTCATGGCTGGCGTGACTGGCTGGCGCGCGCACGCGACTTTGGAAGAATAATCGCGAACGACGCGTTCAAGTTGACAGAGGCGTCCGACTTCTGGAGAGGGCAGAACTTAAACCGCGCCGGGAGAGGTTATCATAGCTGGGGCGCGCGCGTCGTCGTCGTCTGTTGGGCCGATTAGCAAATCGCTCCGACGATGGGGACGATGGGGACGTGTGGGGAGAGGGCAGTCTGTGAACGGCAGTGCCGCAAAGGGATGGGAGGATGTGTAGAGTGTGGGGAGAGGAGGGAGCAGCACACTCACATACCAGCTTGACTTACGATGGATATGGATGGGATGATGAGTTAGATCGCGTCCCGCCTGTTCTTTGCTTTCTTGGGTGGGTGATGTGAGGGTTTGTGGGCCTCGTGCCGCGTGTGCGAGTTGCACGCTCGACGTGGGCGTGGGCAAAGGTTGACTGCGAGCAAGACGAGGCACCCGGATGGGCAGGCACGCCGAACGACCTGTTTCGGGCACTCGCACCCCGTACTTGATACCCAATTGGGAACGACACTGGGCGGGGATGTCAACGCCAGATTGTGATGGCGATGGCTGTCGGTGTGTCGTTGGGGTGTGGTGATGAGTAGTGTATGAGAGAGAGAGGGAGAGAGAGAGAGTAGACGAAGAGAGTGTGTGAGTGTGTGAACAGAGGGAAGCAAGGCAGGACTATCCATAAGGGTCCATCATGCGTCTTAGCACGCGCGCTAGTCCTCCACCACTCGACGACTGCGGCACTGCGGCACTGCGGCACTTGCGGGGAACCCGGACAGGGGGCTGGTGGTTGCCGTTCGGCCCGGCCACTTGGTTGATTCTAATGAGAGCCTAACACGTATGGTAATGGGATTAGAAGCAGGCGCTATGAATGACGTGTGGATGATAAGAGGGGGAAGCAAGTGGGTGAGGAATGGGACGGGAGTAAAAATGGGAGGGAGAGTGAGAGGAGAGAGAGTGAGTGAATGGGAGAGGGAAGGTAGGGAAGAGGGAAGAGGCCAGACGGGGTACGACTATTGCGTCATTGGCCACAGCCCACCACTGCGTACAGTGAGTCTGAGTCTGAGACTCTGTGTGCACTCTTGTGTGCACGGCGTCATGCCCTGCCATGCCCTGCCAATCCAAACCCACATCTGGCATGCCCCGCGCATCCATCCTCCCTAGACAGCTAGACAGCTAGACATCTCTCCTCTCCCGCCTGGCCTCTTCCCCACCCAACTGGGTGGTACTCATTCACATTCATCACCTGGTACCTGCTACCTGGACCTGCTGCCATCACACCGCCGTACCTCATCCTTGCCTCTCCTCTCCTCCCCCCCTTCCTCCCCTCCCCCTTCTCCCCACAGCCACTCCCCACAGCCACTCACTCCCCCACCCACTCCCATTCGCACTCTTACTCGCCATCATCACCGTCACCATCATCATCCACACCCTTGACTCATCTCTCTCATCTCTCTCTCTCTTCCTCCATCCTCCATCTACTTGCACTTCTTCTCTTCTCCTCTCCTCTCCACATCCACCCCAACTCCCAACTCCCCCACCACTACACCTTATTCCATCGCACCTTCCCTCCACCTCCTCCTCCTCCTCAAACCCCGGGCGACCTGTCACCCGCCCCCTCACACCGCCTCTGCGTCATCCTTCCTTCCTTGCTTCCTTCCTTGCTTCCTTCCCCCAGCCTTTAATCGCCCCCACCCCCCTTCCTCTATCCCACCCAATTGACCGACCATGTCGGGTGCCAGTGCCCAGTACCAGAACATTCTCAACGACCTCAACCGCGACGTCGCCAGGCAGCAACCATCCGACGTCATCCAGTTCTGCGCAGACTGGTTCCAGGACAAGCTTCGTGAAGAGGCAAGTCGCACACTTTCATCTTTCCAGACTAAACCCACACCTCACTGACCACCCAGCGCTCTTCCTCGTCCCGCGGAGGCGTGACCAACTTTGCCAAGGGCCCCGGAGAGACTTCTCCTCGTTCCGAACTCCTCGACCCCACTGACCGCGGGTCTAACCGTGGTTTCGGACTTCCTGCTGCTGCTATGGGAGGTGCTGCACTTGGAGGAGCGGCCGCCGGCGGCCTGTTTGGCAACTCGTTTGCTAACCGCGACGTGCCGGACAGGGCCAAGAACGACTCGTCGCCGTTCGGAGAGCCAACGGACAAGGACTTTAACAGCAACTCGCCGTTTGGTCCCAGCGCCCAGACGCCGTCGGCGCCTGTTGGCGTTCCCCGTCCTCCGTCCCCCGACGACGAGGAGGAGGAGGACAGCGACGACGAGGCGCCTCCCATCCCCCAGTACGCGCTGGGCCGTCGTACCTCGGTGTCTGCCGAGTCGCTGCAGCCCTCGCACTCGAAGAAGTATGACCCCGGAGCAAACGCGTTCATCGAGGAGGAAGACGAGGACGAGGCGTCGAGCGTCAACGCCATTCCCACCTTCCCCAAGACCCCCGAGCAGATCCAGCGCATCCGTTTCGCCATCAAGGACAACTTCCTGTTCAAGAACCTCGACGAGGAGCAGGAGATGGACGTCCTCACCGCCATGCGCGAGGTCAACATTCCCCCCAAGGACACCATCATCCAGCAGGGTGACGCGGGTGACTACTTCTACATTGTCGAGCAGGGAGAGCTCGAGGTCTTCGTCAAGAAGGACGGCCAGACTCTCGACCCCTCTGCTGGTGACTCGGAGGCTTTGGGTAAGCGCGTTGTCGTCTACCACGAGGGCGCCTCGTTCGGTGAACTCGCCCTGATGCACAAGTACGTCATCCGGCGCTCGCAGAGCTAACATCAGTGCTCCTCGTGCTGCCACCATCGTCTCGACCACCCCCTGTACTCTGTGGGCCCTTGACCGCGTCTCGTTCCGCACCATTCTCCTTGACGTGAGTCCGCCTGTAACCCTTGAAGCTGACAGAACAGCACACCTCGCGCAAGCGTCGTCAGTACGAGGCCTTCCTTGCTGCTGTGCCAATCCTCTCGTCGCTCAAGCCTGCCGAGCGTGCCAAGATTGCCGACGTGCTTGAGTCTCGCACTTTCGAGGCTGGGCAGGACGTCATCCGCCACGGCGACATGGGTGACGAGTTCTTCCTGATCGAGAGCGGCACGGCCGAGGCCATCAAGCCAGTCGACGGCCGCGAGACTGTCGTCAAGCAGATGGGCAAGGGCGACTACTTCGGTGGTGAGTTTAGAAGCTGTCGTGGTGTGGAGTTTGTTAGCTGACTTTGACAGAGCTTGCGCTCCTCAACCGCCAGACGCGTGCTGCGACTGTGCGTGCCTCGGAGAAGCTTCGTGTTGCCGCGCTTGGCGAGCAGGCGTTCACGCGTCTGCTGGGCCCGGCCAAGGACATCATGGCGCGCACTGCGGGCGAGCGGTACGGCTGGTGAGGGTAGAATTGAGAAATAAGTCTTGTAGTAAGGGTAAGAAGTGTTTATCTCTGAGCAAACCAGAAGAGATCGAGGGCCTGTTTGAGTGAGGATATGCATCCATAGCTATTGTCAGAGTGTTGCTCGTCGACGTCGTTGCATGATGACGTTAGAACCAGGTGGGACACGAAATTGATTCCGCCCGTGCGGGGCCCCCACGCGCCCAAGCAACATGACAGCTGGCATCTGAACGTCGAGTCCTGGCATCTTTGCGCAACTCTTACACACCCCGGCACCATGTACCACCTATTCAAAGGCCTGCATACCTACCTCACACGGAAAGACGAGTACTCGGTCGTCATCATCGGGCTAGACAACGTGCGTCTCACCCGGCTCTGACCCCGCTGACAACAGGCAGGCAAGACGGTGCGCCCCGCCCATTCCAATCCTAACCGCAGACGATGCTCGAGAAGATCAAGACGCTGTACAACCCCACGCCAGGCATGCCGCCAGATAAGATTGGCCCGACGGTTGGGCAGAATAGTGCGTCGCGCGCCAGCGTCTCCGCTGCGCTCCTCGGCGGCACGCTAACACCCAGTCGGCAAGATCTCGCTCCCCTCGACGGTGATGCACTTCTTCGACCTCGGCGGGCAGCGCGACATCCGCTCCATCTGGCCGCGGTACTACGACGAGTGCCACGGCGTCGTCTTCGTCCTCGACGCGAGCGACCAGGCGCGCCTCAGCGAGACGTGGGAGGTGTTTGGTGCGTGCGACTCACTGGTGAGAGCTGACGCCAGACGAGGTGCTCAACTCGCCGCGCCTCCTCAACCTCCCCCTCCTCCTCCTCGCGAACAAGCAGGACAAGGACACGTCGCTGACCGTCGCCGAGGTGCGCGAGTCCTTCGACGCGTGGCAGCGCGCGCGGCCCGAGCGCGCGGCGGTGCCCGACTCGCCGCTGTCGGGCACGGTCGAGCTGCCGGACGAGGACAAGGCGCAGCGCATGGCCAGCCTCGACGTGCTGGGCGTGTCCGCGCTCGAGGGGTGCGTGCGGGGAGGGAGGCGCTGACGGCAGGACGGGGGTGCGCGAGGCCGTCAACTGGCTGTATATCCGGGTGCAGAACTCGCGCAAGGTGTGAGTGGAGCTGGCGCGGGTCGACCTGACGCCAGCGACGACGACGGCAGATTCTAGCCGCATGAGACGAGCTTGTCCGCTCACCGAGGCCGCCCATGGCCGCCCGCGCCTCTGGCGCCGTGCGCCCGCGTGCCCGCTTCATATCACATGTTGTACAAAGATGGATCTATCTTGCTTCTATGGCACTCACCTGGACTGCGGTCAGCCGGGCTTCTCGACGTACTCTTCCCTTGAGGTACTCTTCCCTTGAGGCTGCCATACCATTGTTCTGTAGCACGCCCATGCGGCCGCCTCACGCCGCCTCTGGTAGACAAAAGGCAGACGGGGCCGGGGATTCATGGAAGTGCCCCCAGACACGACGTAGCAGCGGAAGGGCTGGATATACAGTACGCTGGGCGAAGGCTGCACTTGTGGCGCTTGGAGGCTAACGCCTGCCTCGCCAGCGCCATGTACGGCAGGGGCTTGTCACTGGTTCGCGGTGCCAGCCCGGTCTGGAGAGCTCGAGCTCTTCCGGGGCGCCGCCGTGCGGCCCGCCGAACGGGGCAAAGCGTCTCCGGCCTTTCATGGAGCGGAGGGTGGCGCGAGTAGCTTGGTTGGGCTCAGCGTTCTGCCACCTCGGTTGGACCGCCTCGAACGGTAATGCACAGCCCACCAGAGTCCTCGTGGACAAGGTGACGAAACTCACCTATGCAGAAGAATCTGCCGCTGCTGAACGAGACAGTGATATAGCAGAATGCGAGTGCGAAGGGGGTTCACTCGCACTTGTATTAGCTGGGGAGCCCACAAGGCTCCCCTAGCAGCTACGACGTCCAGGAGCGTTGCTGATCTCAGCGCGCGACTGAGGACACTTCAGCGGCTCGTCGTACTGGCTCGCGGCACCCCAGGTTGAGGTGGCGAAACGTGCCCGTCCTCGAGCTCAAGCGGCTGCTGCCGTGCCACAGGCCATGTTGATTATGGCCTTCGCAGACGAGCGCACCGCCAATGCTCTACGCCTCTTTCGGTGGGGAGACGTCCCCTCAGCCCCCGCCAACGGTGCAGAGCAGCTCGACCAAGCCGACCCACCTGTCTTGGGCCAGGCTCCGACCGTTGGTGCTGTTTCTTCAGCGGGCTCGATAAATCCCCGCTGCCTTTGGCTGCCCCATCTCCACGGGTGCGGGGACTGGAGGGTGAGTAGAGGTCGTTGCACACTCGAGGCGCAGGGCGAGGGGTCGACTCCAGCACACGAGAGCCCCTGTTGCACCTACACCAGTTGGACTCTCGTGGAGCCGTCCTCTATGAAAGCACGCGGGCAGGAGCAGCGTTCACGCAGCAGGCAGCGCCAAGACTGCGGGTTAGCTGAAGCAAAATGGAGGTGCGAGGCGGGTGCCACTTCCCCATCACCAGGCGCCACTCTGCTCGACCAGTGGCACCATGTCTCAAGGCTCCGCAAAATTGCCATCCCAACCTCTCGAGTGCGCGCGTGCCAGGCCAGAGGCGGGGGTCAAGAGATGCTGGCGTACAAGGACATACCGCTTGGCGGGGGGCATCGCCCAAGCGAGCGGGGCGTCGCCCGTGCGGTGCCAAGGTCGCCAACGTCGAGAAGGAAGTTCAAGCGGTCCCATTCTCCCTGCTGCTCCGCGCGTTTCCTTTATCCGGACGGGCGTGCTGGAGGAGAAGGAGTAGAGAGACGGGGTTTGACCTGAGACTACGACGCACATGGGGACATTGGGACCTGAGTGAGACACACTGCATACAACAACTCACTTGCCTCGCCCGAGAGTCGTGTCTGCAGGCCGCAAGGTCGTGGGAAGTTGTCCAGAACCCGGGGGTCGTGTGCTGCTCTGTGGTCCTTCCTGGGATGATACGCACACCGTGGGAACAAGGACGCATGCGTGGAGCCCACCTCGACCCCACCCAATCCCATCTGGTGCCATCAGTCACGAGACCCGACGGAAGCGGCAACCTCTGCACCGCTGCAGATGGTGATCCCACTCGTTCCACACTGCACGCCGCTGTCGGCCTGCGAGATTGTGAGCGCCGAGCAGCGCGCCGCGCGCTTCGGGCGCTCACATAAGAATGCTGACGAGCGAGGTACGCACCTGTGTGGCGCCACACGGCTCTTGCCCCGTGACGCAACCTGAAACCTCCGTACTGTGCTAGCCCTGCGCTATCCCCACCGCCTCATTTCTCCGAACGCCGCCCCCCGCCCCCCCCCCCCCCATCGTACGTCGGCCTTCGGACGAGAGCTGTACCCGAGGCTCGGCGGCTAGTGCCAACCGAACTGTGACCGAGGCGGGCGCGGACGTCGACGCCGCGCCGCACCATGTGAGACGGGGTCGGGATCGCCGTTCATGTGATCCTCATGTGATCGCCTCTTCTTCAGCGGCGCTCGCCGCCCTTCTGCGCGTCGGCTATCTGATGTCGCCATAGCGCTCAACACCCACCATAGTCGCCAAGATGGCGCAGTCGCCCTTCGTGAGCGTCGTCCCTTACCCCTTGCTGGAGACTAGTCGACACTGGACACTAGGGGGTATATGAGGCCCTCTTCGTCGTGCGCTAGCGGGTGATCGGCGCGATCGTCCACACCACCCTCCTCCGATCCAGCCTCCGGACCACCGTGGGCATGGAAGACCGCCACAACCAGCATCAGCAGTCACGCATGTGGCAGCGTGACTGGCAGTCACCCCAGCACCGGCCTGACAACGGGACGTGCTGCCGGCACGCCGTGCCGTATACCCCACGTAAGGCGGAGCAAGTGCTTCCGTGCGCTTCGTTCCGCGATGGCTCGGCGGCATGTGGACGGATGCCGTGTCACATGCCTCGCCCGGCGTCCACGCAACGCCGATTCCCGTGCTCGGATCCGGTTCCAACACGCCGCCATGCTTCGGATCCACTCGCCTCCATGAGGATGCCAGCGGTCAGCGGTCAGCGGCCAGCGGTCAGTGGCAGCGTGCCACCCTGTTCCCCACCTGTCGCGAGCGTGCCTCGCCTCCCTCCCGCCAGCGTGCCCCCCGGCGCGCGTTGGATCCCCATTGTCTACACATCGCGCAGTCTGCCGCCACGCTAGGTACATGCAGGAACGCGATCGTCAAATGTGGACGTCACGCTCGCAAAGGTCTGGGTCTGGTCTGGGTCCGCCATGTCTGCATGTCCGTCAGCGTGCTGCATACTGCTACATGCGGCAGCAAGGTCCACTCCCCAATTAGACTCGGGACCATACCTTAAATCGCCATTGTGGTGCTGTCTGGGTGTCTGGGGAGCGCCTTGCTAACCACCTGACCCCGTGTGGATGACCCGTGGTGGAATGGCCCTGTGATGGAATGGAGACGCGCGATCGGCATGCAGCGCAGCAGCTTCCAGACGCGCTTGGCAAGGACCCGATCAAGTGGCTCGTCTGTTCCTATCCCGTTGCGCTGGCAGCTGGGGGCTCCACCCTCGACGGGCCTTTCGGGGCCGGAGCTGGCATGCCACGCATCATTGCTGCGCACCATTGCTGGCGCCATCTCAAGACTAGTGCGAGTAGAGAGACATGTTGTGAATGCATCACTCCATCCTCCGTCGACGTGACCCGTGGTCTGCAAGAATCCACCGGTAAGTCTCTTAAGGCTCTTATTCCCACAGTCGCGGCGGCTCGGCGGGTAGGCACTCTTGTAGCTGGCGGGTAGGCCCGCTGCCGAAACGTGCTGGGCTGGGCCTGTTGTCTCGCGTGTCGCGTCTCGCGTTTCACGTCGTGAACGGTCACGGACGCGTCGTGTCTGCGCCCGATACGTTTGCGATCGTGTGCGGCCAGCGGCGATGCCCGGCGTCTTTGCCGGGTCTCCGTCCACGCGCGCCCGATCGCCTCGTCGGTCGCCTGATCGCCAGCACCCTTCCATTCTTCTGCCCGTCACCAGGTGGCGCAATGGGAATCATGTCCTGACGGAGGCGCTATGGCGCATGGGGCTCCTGAGGGCCCACTTCCAGGGAGAGGAGTGCGTGCTTCGGTGTCGTCGGTGGCCCTGCTCTATGCCATCTGCACCACATGGGAGAGTCACCAGCGTGGAGCTCGGTGGGGTGCAGAGTGCGACTCCTGGGGGGCACGGGGATGCGGCACCCCCCGTGCGCGCCTCGGAGCTGTGCGGCGATCGCGGGCGTGGTGATCGCAAGCGGTGCAGGTGTCGATCAAGATCTGCACGCGGGGCACGGGGGCGAGATTGCATTGGGGCGGCGGGGGAGTGTGCGTGCGGGTGATGGCGATGAGTTGCATGGGCTGGTGGGGAGATTGTGGGAGGTCATGGGAGAGAGGATGGGGGGCACGAGGAACGAGGACAGAACGGGAGGGTCAACGTTTAGACTCTTTGGGATGCTCCGACTGGGTCGCAGTTGTTGCATGTTCCAATCGTGTGGTTTGGCATGACACTGCCCCCACGCCGGCGGGGCCCAAGGTGTGACTGGCCCGCCATGCCCCGTCGAGTGTGTCACTCTCGGGTTGCGGTCTCGGTCTCGGGTGTGCAGTTCGGAGGAGAGTAAGAGGAGAGCAAGAGGAGAGCAAGAGGAGAGCAAGAGGAGAGCAAGAGGAGAGCAAGAGAGGAGAGGAGAGAGGGAGAAGAGGAGTACGAAGTGGATCAAGGTGTTGGAATTACCCTGTGTTTTGGGTTGTGCCTTGTCCATGTTCCCTTAGCCGGCGGCACTTTATGGATGTGAAACCCCTGTCAATCTCGTGTCTCATACCCAAATTAGGAATTACTCCGGGATCTTCCCGGTCACTCATCGTCTCTCCCTCGTCTCTCCTCCAACCTCTTCATCTCGTGCTCTCCAGCTCTCCATCCACATCCATCCGCTGTTCATCATGGTAACTCTATCTCGGGCTGCACACGACGGGAACAGGAGAGGGAGAGATGACCGTCATTCCAACCTCTTCCCTTGATTCCTCTCTCACATCTGGTTGCATCCGATACTCGAGTACTGTACACTCTACATCTCCCTCACATCCCCCCCACCTTCCCCACTCTCCAGCCCACTTATTCCTCCCCCTCTACCATTGTTCCTCGCCCTCGCCCTCGCCCTCGCCCTCGCCCTCGCCGCCCCCGCTCCGCCCTGGTGTCCCCCACCCAAACCACACACACTCCAATACACTCATCCATTCATTCATCTTCCTCTTGTGCCCAGTCATAGATGATCACTGACGCCCTCTTCTAGGTGTCTCGTAACTCTCTTGGATCTCTTGGAGACTGCCCACACCACACACACAGATTAGGACCGCCTCGACCGTCCTCCGACATTCCACAGCTCGAGTACAGCACAGTCGTTCCTTCCCCCGCCTTCCTTATCTCAGTATACATCTGTCCTCTGTCTCTCTCCCCTGTCTCTCATCTCCTCATCTCCTCCTCTCCATCTCTCTCCCAATCGACAAAGCTACCAGACACACCTCGACAAGGCCACGAGACCAACAACAGGGCTTTCCGGTCACCCAACGACACGCTGTGCCTCATCCCCCTCACGTCATCGCCAGGCCGAGTTACCCTCGATACCAAGCTTCAACCTCCGCTCCTCGCGTCTTCCTCCTCGTACTTTCGCCACCACCACCACCACCACCTTCTCCCTGTCAACACCCGGCCAGCGATAACCCCGACGGGCCTGTTCGTTCGTCCGTCGTCGTCAAGCCCCTTCCATTGCGGCCCGGAGTAATCTCGGAACTGGACCTTAGACCACCTACGACGCCTCTGGTGCCTCGGTCCAGTACCCAGTGTCCAGGGCACCCTCGTACCTGCAGTCCCGGTCCTTTGCAAGCAGGCCACCCGCACTCCATCCCAAGTGCCCCCCAAGTCCCGTGCCGCCAACTCGTTGATCGGAAACGCTCCAGACGGCTTTCGTGCTGAGTGACTAGTCGCTCGTCGAGTATTTAGTAACCGCCGCATCGCCCCGCACTTGGTGTACGGCATCCACCAACGTTGGACCGCACTGCACGGGAGGACGGGAACCTGACAGCGTTCCTTGTACGCCAAATCGACTAGCGTCGCGTACTTCTTTGCTGCGCTCGGCTACCAACGCGGGCAATTTCAAGCACAAGACCCGCAGACACCCGCCCACAACCCGCGTGTTCTGTGCCGTCTTTGTCGGGCTTTCTCATACCTTGTCACGACCGAAACCTCGTTATACCCTGGTCCCAAGTCCTTTCCAGGAAACCCCGAGGCCCTGGCGCCTCCCTCCTCCGAGAACCTCACCGACTCCACACTGCCTGCGCCTCCCTACCAACCCTCCTTCCACAGCCGCCAACGGCCTCGAACCACGACGCGACTTCCTCGCCCTCTGGCCCCGCTCCACTCCACACTGCCTGCCGCCCGCAGTCCGACGTCGCACGTGCAACACAGGGTTTGCATGCTTGGAATCTTGACGACGCCGCCGTCCAACTTCGGGTGAGTTGCTTGTTCCACGCTGGCCACATCACGAAAGTCAATCCATCGTCTGCGCCCTGGTGGCGTTGGCTGCTCTTGTTTCAGCATGGCATGTGGTGCTATTCCTCCTTCCCCGCGCTCCTCCCCCCACCCCCATACCACCTACGGGCGTGCTGATGGCGGGCTGCCATCAGCGCCTCCCCGACTAGCGCCGCCCGAACTGGGCCATCCTTCACCCTGTTCTCTCGGGACGGCCACGCCTGCAAAATTAATGTGCAGCGATGGATGGCCACGTATCCTGGGCCCAATCTCCGAAACCCTTCGTGGTCCGTCCATCTATTCTGTCGTGAGCCGTTCATCTCGTATTCGGCGTTGCGCGTCCCTACTCGTGTGCACGCACAGCTCTCGGGTTCTGCGGATCCTGACTCTGTGGTTGCGGAGGAGGGTGCGCCATAAGGTTCGGGAACCTGACGGCCGGATGGACCAGGACATGTGAGGGCCACCCCACGTTGCCCCGCCATGGGGCACGGTCTTTTAGGGGTTCAGGTTACCCAAGAGATGCTTGTTCCACTCTGGTCCCGCTGGAGTAGCCCTCCCGGCCAGAGAGAGTGTACGCACTCCTCATGGCGGAAGAAGACTCTTCTCGCGCTATGACAAGGGAGAGTCACCCTTTGCTTGCCTGGAGGGTAAAGCATTGGAGGGAGCACAATAGTGGTGGGAGGGGGGGGCGTCATACAGAATGCGAAGTCAAACCTCCCACTCCACTGGTCGGCCATTCCTCTGGAACGGTGGCGCACAAGTGTTTGATGGACTGTCGATCCTTGGGATTCCAGAGACAGGTGACAAGTTCGTCACCGTGACTGCCGGGCCCTCGGCAACGAGACTGTTCAAGCAGCCGAGACGTGTGGGATTGCGACGGCAGTGTGGGTAATTGGGTGGGCAGGAGACGAGGCATGGCATGGAAGGGCACAAGAGCCGAGGGAACCAGGGCGGTCGGGCACAAGGCCAGAGGGCACGAGTTGAAACTTGACGCCATCGAAATTGGTTTGTCAAGGCATGCTAGTTGTCTGGCGCCAGGCCAAGCCAGGCCCTGCGGATGGTGGTGAGAGAATGAGGCTGGCGCGCGCAGAGAGGCTCTGGGGCCACAGGCGGATGATGCCACTTTGGCCAGAGTACCCGTACTCGCCATAACGGCAGTGCTCATCACTCGCAGGGATCAGCGTCAACGTACCCTGAGAGGTGTACAACCAAGATTAACGATCCCTGGTCCGGGCCGTGGCTGATCCTCCGTGGCCCCTGTTGGCTATGGATCATAAACCTCCCACCTGCATGACCTGGTTGCCGCCTGATGTGGACACGCGCCCAGTCATCTTGCACCTATCTACCTTGGTCACGTCTAGCCTCGCCTCGGCCTCCACCCACCCAATCCCTCTTCCATCCCATCCTCCCCCCACCTCCCTCCCCTTCGTCGACCAGCCTTGCTTTGCTTTCGCCCTCTCTCCCACACCCTTCCACAGACCCCGCTCCTCACGTCTGCTTGCCCCGTCTCCAAGACCTGGGCGCCCTCGCCTCGCCTCACTGCCGGCATCCGTCTTCCTCCTCCCTCCTCGGACCCTGCCCCGTTTCTTACGGACAGGTTTCTCTGCAACGTTACCCCTCTGCCCATACAACTGTTCGCGCGATTCCAGTTCATGTCCGAGTTCGGAACTGCTGCGTGACGCATCGCAGCCGATCCCACACCCGACCCCTCCTGTTCTCCATCCCTCCGATCAGCTGGGGTTATGCTGACCCTTGCCTCAAGGTCGGTCTCTCCACTCCGCCACTTCACCGACTCGACCCAACCTTAACCGTCGGATCTGTTTCCATGCTCGCTGTTTCCTCCTTTCAGCATTCAACACTTCATCACACGATTATTACAACCCCCACCGTTCACAACAACATCCGTTGAGCGGCCCGGGCATCAAGCCCGCCGGCCCTCGCCAGATCCACTCAGCCATTACCGTCACCCTCATGTCGGCCAGTCGCTCCTCCCCGCCACGTGCCCTAGACGTCGAGGAGCGGCACCCCCGACCCCCACCTCCAACAACAGCTGAGAAGGAGCGGCCGAGAACCACCCCAACACAGCCCGCTCAGCGTCCTTCGTCGTCATCATCGGCCTCCAAAGGTGGCTTTGCCCAGTGGACGACATCTTCTTCACAGGCTCAACCCTCACAAACGCCATCTGCAAAGCCACGATCCAGGCCACAAAGAAGTCGAGATGCCACAGGGACAACGACAGCCACCGCCAGCACCGAAGACTCTGTCGGCTCGAGCGACGAGGACAGTGATGAGCTCGACGATGACGAGGACAGGCAGGAGCGTGCAATGTCCACATCCAGTCTCGCCACACCGTCCGACCAGCAACTGTCACGCAGCGAGCTGTACGTGTTGGTTCACTGCCTATGCGTCGGAGGCCACTCTAACTAGCCGCAGAGTCTACGTCCTCGAGGTGATCCAGCAACCGCAACGTGCACGCGCCTGCGGATTTGGAGATAAAGTGAGTAGGATGGGTTATCTTCCGAGCACAGCTGACTTGATGTAGGACCGGCGACCGCTGTCACCACCCCCCATTATCCAATTACGCATCTTTGACAAGTTGGGGAACGCTATCAAACCACAGTGCGTTGATGCCCTCCATTGCCCTCTCCGCACTGCCTCCAGCCCCACTGTGCATTCTTGCTGACGTTATCAGTGCCATCGATGTGCACCGGTTCATCCTCATGGTCGACTTGTGGAACGGTGATCGGTCACAGCAACGCTCGATCGTAATGCACCCGGGTGCACGACCTGACCAGTATGCGTTATTCACTCATGCAGCGTCGCGCACGGCCTCGACGCATCGGTACGACATGCCACATGCGACGCTCAACCGTGCGCCACACCGTTCCATGACGGGCCCCGCGTCAGGTCCCTATGGATGGCAGCCGTACGGTAAGTGCTGAATCGCGACCAGCTAAGACTGCCGCATCGCTGTTATCTGCACGTTAGCTGACGCTCGTCCTTTCTTCGACAATGTATCTAGGACCCTCAGCATCACCTTCCCCCTCATATGCTTCCCAACCACTCCCTCCATACCCACCAGCACCGGGGTCCGTACCAGTCCCTAGCTGGCCACCTGGGCACCCCGAGAACCCTGCTGCATCCCCGGCTTGGACCGGCGCGTACACACAACCTCCAGAAGAGTACGATCACCACCGGTCGCCTCCCCCTCCCCGCCGACGGCCAATGCCTGGTGACATGCGGCCTCCTCCAATGCATGACCCTCAAGCCTGGACCCCAGAATCAGCGCTGGCCGGGGCAGAATATAGAAGTGATCGGCATGGTTCAAGCTGGTCGACTTATCGCCCAGCCACAGGTTCTGCAGACAGCGGCTGGAGTCGAGATCCCACGTACCGCGAACCACGGCCTTACACTGCCGGGTATGGAGAGTGGGACAGCATGAGCCTTGGCCCACCCGGGAGCCGACCATGGTCGTCGACTGCAAGCGATCCCCAGCCGCGCAATTGGTCCTCCCAAGGATCTCTGTACACTCACGCGCCATCGCCCGTCGCGCACCCGTCATCGCTCCCCCTCACAGCGTCTCCCGTGTCTACTTCTACGCAGTTGTATCCCGAGTCGGCCTATCCCGAGCGCATGAGCACCACGTCGCATTACTCGCGAGTACTGGTCGGCTCGATGGGCGCGGTCTGTCAGCGCCTCAAAGACCTCAACGGCGACCCCGGATTATTTTTCTTTGCCCACGATCTCGGTATCCGCACCGAGGGGACATTCTCTCTGCGCTTCACCTTGGTGGACCTCACGTCGTAAGTATCGTCGCTAAAGTGACCGGTGCCCTCTGACATCAGCAGCCTCGCCGGCCCCGAGGTCCGCAAGGACGACTCGTCTGAGATTCTTGCGAGAATCTTCAGCGACGCGTTCACCGTCTAGTGCGTGCATTTTTCCTCGCCTCTCGATCGTCGCTGACTGGAATAGCTCGGCCAAACGCTTCCCGGGCGTGCTCCCCACTACCGACTTGACTCAGTGCTTCGCCGACCAAAGCGTCCGCCTACCAACTCGACAGAAGCGGGCGATCGCCGGCATTGGTTCGTCATCAAAGCGCAAGAAGTAGCACGCTCGCCTTCACACCTTTATCTCTCTCTCCTCTCTCGGCATCAGCTCGCCACATACATGTATCATCGGCGACTCGCCATCATTGCATCAACACGACGGACAGTCTCAACCTGCCACACAGCACCCTCCATGTACCCCTGCAATCGCGGCGGCCGACCAGACCCGGCGCCGACCCCGCCCCCATGCACAGATGCTCAACCAGCCTGCATTCAGCTACCATTTGTCTAGTGTACCAATGTATCTGGGCGTATGAGGGCGTGGTGCGGTTGCCACACGAGCACGAGTGATGGAATGTTCCTGGGACACATCCGGCTGCCAGCCGTTTAGCGGGCTTCCCAGCACGAATGTCAGGTTCCCAAATAGGGCAAAACACCGATGGAACCCAGGACCAGGGGGCGAAGGAGCCGGTGGAGCCCGGTGTACGCACTCCGGAATGGGACATGGCCTCAGGCACGGCGTGTCGATCAGCTCGACGTCACTCGCACCCGTGCGCCAGGTCATCACCGGGGGATTGACGATCACGGGACAGTGGAGCTGCAGGTGGTGCCGGCAGGGGTGTGCCATACGGCGATCATCAATGCCGCCGCATCTCATGGGACAGGAGGTACATTGATCGGCGTGGAACTGATCGGCCTGGAACGTGGAGCGGCGATGCCACTGATCGCCGCCCCGCATCTGCATGTGGTAAGGCGCACGCCGACAAAAAAGTACATGCACCACGCGGTGTGTGCCTCGGGCCTGCTCCAAGTGACTAACGCGCACGTAATGTTGCAGAGATTACGCCAAGGGGCGCGGGGAGGATCGACGAGGAACGAGGTATACCCGGGGTGACAGAAGAGGGAGGAGAACCCATTACGCGAAGGACGCATGTGCTGCACGCGAGGCTAGCGCCGCGCGTGATGGAGCCGAGGGCTTCGGACTCGGACCTGGCGGCGCAGCCCGAGGAATGTGCGTCACCGCCCGCCCGCGGTTAGCTGGGTGGTGTGTCGGCTAGCACGGCGGCGCCATATCTCTGAAACCGCGGGGATGCGCCATGACCGCGCCGAGGACGCCGAAGGCGCGGCCGCGATAGTGGCGCACGCGGTGCGCGACGGAAGCGGTGCGCGCCGCCCGTGCTGCAAAGGCCGTGAGGGTGGCGATGAGAGAAGAGCTGGGGTATTCGGGGGCGCCGGGGCTGCGGGGACACGACGGGGAGGTCTGTTCCCAGCGTGAAAGTGAGGCCAAAGAGATAGAGCGCAGTGCGCGGCAGCCTCGGAGTCAGCACTAGCGCACGACGAGTCTGGAGAGCCGGAGATAGTGCGCGCAGGACGCGACGCGCCGTCAGGGGCCGGAGCGGAGGTGCGGAAGACACCCCGCGCTTGCCCCGCGCAATCACAGATTGGCGGCGGTCGCCACGGCCGCAACGGGCACGCTCACGGCCGCGACGGGTATGTCGCGGACTTGAAAGCAGGTGTTGTCATGAGGGAGGTGGAGTAAGCGACGGAAAGGCGGGCTAGAAAGCGCGGGTGAGCAGACGCCCAGCGCGCTTGTAGTGCGCAGGCACTGCGATCGCGAGGTCGGATCGACGAGGCTGTGGATGGTGATAAGAGGAGTGGGGAAGATACGCGTAGGGAGGAGGGGCAGCAGAGGGAAAGCTCGAACAGATGGCGGACACGGAGTGGGACGCCATTAGAGAGGTGAGAGGGATGAGTAGTGGGAGGACTCCCGACGCCGCCTTCGCGCCAACCCTCTCGGCCTCATGTAAACGGCGGACTGAGTGATCGAGGGAGCTCCTCCGAGCCGTCATAGACGTATTTTCAGCGGGAGAGGAGAGAGCAGATGAAGGATGTGGAAGTGAGCCGAGTACTCCGTTGACTTGGACGTTGTCCAACTGGGCCCCGTTTCATCCGTTCCCCTGATACCTCCCAACCATTACCTACCATGAGCGGGCGTTGGACGGTGGGAGCTGGCTTAGGCTGGCTTGCAGCTGGGAGCTGGGCGGTAGTAGATGGAAGCTAGAGCTCGAATCGTCAGACGTGTGATGTGCTGCTCCCTGGGACAGCGCACGGCGAAAGCAGCAGCCACAGAAGCTGGCACAGTGAATATCCGCGAGTCCGTCGCCCCCCCTCCGCCTTCTGCAGCAGAGATACCACAACTGCTTACACGCCCGAGGCGGGGGAAGCGGCCCCGACATCCCCGGCCCGAGAACGAGGCAGGCCCCGACTGCCACAAAGCCCAGACATGCAACTCACACGACCTCTGCGTATTCCACTTCGCGGAGGAGCCAATGATACCCTCGCCTCTGCCGTTTCTGGGCCAACGAGGGCCAGGGGCGCGTTACCCAGTGAGAGTGCTGACTCACCACCCATCGCCGCCAGGCGGTGCAGTTTTCACACTACCGTCGGGAGTGCAAGTGGCTGTCCCCCCTCGCCGGAGAGTACCTGTGTCTCCTGGAGTCGGGGTGCACTCGCTTTCCGCTTTCATACGGTGCGTTCTCACACTATCCTCAACCCTGCCGCCGGCGCAGCCTTGCACCCACCCCAGGGTCGGTGGGCATGTGCTCGTTCTGCAGCCAATTTATCGCGGTCACGCTGGGCAACATACCCTGCGATGGGCGGGCCGAGCAGAGGCACCCGCGTCGGGCCACAACAAAGCCCGAAGGCGGTGTCCGAGATCCAGCAACCCTAAAGGCATAGCCCCTCAAGAAGCTTCCCCATCCCCTACCTCTACCCTCTCACTCCGCCAGGATGCCCTAGCGCGAACGAAGAGACTCTCAGAGTCGCAGAGTACTCTGCCACTCGAGGACATGGTGGTTTGCTCACACGACAACTCGTGAACAGCGCGAGATGAGGCACGGGATCAATACCACGTGTATTTGGTTCCGGGCATTCCTTGCCCACAACCACCCTCATCATCGCCGAACATCCACTCTACGCTAGTCGACTCCGCATCTCCACTCATCACCTTATTCTACTCCATCCCTGCCACTCACATCCCAGCAAGCAGCACTCGCGTACCGGAAACACTCGCGCAAGCCGCACACGGGCCACCTGCCTCCTCCAACTCCCACCGAGCTCACTGATCAGGATCTGCTCCACCCGCTGCAACGGCGTCACAACATCCTCCTGCTTCTTCCCACTCCAACCGCCTCCTCTCAATGTCCACACCCTCTCCCCCCGCCGCCAAGCGGCCTAAGCTCGATGCCGACCTCCCAGCATCCTTGAGCTCCCCCGCGCGCGACGCACCTTCCTTTGCGTCCGCGCCGCCGACAGGAAACGGAGTGCAGAAGGCGAACGGCGATGCGGACGAGAGCAGCGACGAGGAGGAGGAGGAGCTGCAGCCGGAGAAGGAGGACCTGTCGCACCGCGACATGTATCTTGATACTGTGAGTGCCGCGCCGTCCCCCGCGAGCCAAGCTGCAACGCTGACGCCAGGTTGCCCGCTCCAACCTCGACTTTGACTTTGAGCGGCTGTGCTCCAAGTCGCTCTCGAACATCAACGTGTACGCGTGTCTCGTGTGCGGCAAGTACTTCCAGGGGCGCGGGCGAGGGTCCTGGGCGTACCGGCACGCTGTGGGCGAGAACCACCGCGTGTGGCTCAACCTCTCGACGGAAAAGTTCTACGTCCTGCCGGAGGGATACGAGGTGACGGACCCGTCGCTGAAGGACGTCCTCGCGGTCCTGAACCCACAGTACAAGGCCGACGGATTGCGTGGGCTGAGCGACCTCCGCGAGCCGTCGTACACTCTCGCCAAGACGCCGTACATCCCCGGCTACATCGGACTGAACAACATTAAGAAGAACGACTACCTCAACGTCATCGTCCAGCTGCTCCTGCACGTGGCGCCCGTGCGCGACTTCTTCCTCAACCCAACGACGCCACAGCTGCAGGAGAAGGCGCGCCCGACCGAGCTCGTGTCGCGCCTCGCGACGCTGTGCCGCCGCCTGTGGAACCCGCGCCTCTTCAAGGCCCAGGTCTCCCCACACGAGTTCTTCCAGGAAGTCACGAAGCGCAGCGCCGGCAAGTTCCGCACCACGGAGCAGGGCGACCCTGTCGAGTTCCTCGGCTGGCTCGTCAACACGCTCCACCGCGATCTCGGGGGCTCCAAGAAGCGCAACTCGAGCATCATCTACTCGACCTTCCAGGGGCGCGTTCAGATCGAGACCCAGCAGGTCATCATCCACAAGGACTATGCGCGCCCCGTGTTTGACCTGTCTCGAGGTGAGCGTGACGCTGACAACGCTGACGGCAGAAATCCAGACCGTGTCCTCCCCATTCCTGTTCCTCGCCCTCGACCTCCCGGCCGCGCCCCTCTTCCAGGACGCCAACCAGAAGAAGATCATCCCGCAGGTGCCATTGTCCACCATCCTAGCCAAGTTTGATGGCGAGACGACACAGGTGAGCTGAAGTATTCTGGAGACAGCTGACACGCAGGAGTTCGGCCCGACGCTCAAGCGCCACCACCTGACCGCGCTCCCGCCGTACCTCATCCTCCACATCAAGCGCTTCACAAAGAACAACTTTGTCGAGGAGAAGAACCCGACGATCGTCAACTTCCCCATGCGCGGCGTGGAGATGGGACCTTGTGAGCTATCGAATGTTTGTCATCAGCTAACGCCAGACGTCGACCCCAAGCCGTCTGACCCGATCCACATGGTCTACGACCTCCTCTCCAACATCACGCTTGACACGACGGTCGCGTCGACAACAGCGGGCCAGGCGTCCGGCAAACGCGACCCCTCCGAGGAGGGAGTGACGACCTGGAAAATCCACCAGCGTTGCGGGCGCGGGGGCGGCGACCACGAGAAGTGGTTCGAAATGCAGGACCTCCGCGTCGACGAGGTCCGTAGCGAGATGGTCTTCCTCGGCGAGACAGTGATCCAGGTGTGGGAGCGGCGGGACTTGTCGACACCCAAGGCTTGAGCGCTGCTCGCCACCGATATCCGCACAACAACCCCAGCTACCCCGCATCACCGCATATCACAAGCATCACCAATGTGTACACATAACTCGCATGCAGTGACTGTTACACCGGGCACTGAGCGCCGCTCGTCGTACATAGAGTCCATGGTATCGCAACGGGGTATCGGGCCGAGAGCGTGGTTGTATGACAGTGTCAAGAATCGAACGAATGCGCCTGGCGCTGTGCTGTAGACTAGCGCTTCTCAAACGCAAAGGCCATGTATAAGTCTGCTGTCAGCTGTCGGTTCCAGACCTCCCAGCTAGTACTCACTCGCCGCCTCCCACTGGTCCGGGTCCATGGCGCTCTCGCCGTTCTCGTTGACCACGCCCATCTTGCCGAGGAGCGGCCCAAAGTCGCGGCTGCTCTGCTCCTCCTGCAGGATGTCGTTGAACGTCTTGCGGTACACGAGCTCGAGGCCGTACTCGCGCGCGAGCGCGACAAAGTTGTCCCAGTCGACAATGTACTCGGGCACGTCCTCGACCGCGTCCTCGAGGTAGAAGCGGTACTCGTGCCCGTACAGGCCCTTGTGGTGGCGCTCGGAGAACGTGACGTGGTAGCACGAGTTGCCGAACGTGAGGTCGTCGTCGGTCCCCTTGAGGCGGTCACTGGGGTCAGCGGGCTCTTAGAGGGAGGAACGGGCTCGAGCGACCATGCCAGGCCCGAGCGGCCGGCGCTCGCTTCGTCGCCCGTTCTCACACCCGGCTTCGCTCCTCCAGCATGCCATACTCACAGCAGTAATGCCGAGTTTGGGATCGTCCCGATAAACACGCCGCCAGACTTGAGGTATCTCGAGACGTTCTCCATCATCATGCGCGCCTTGGCGGGCGTCTCGAACGCATAGTGCATGCAGAACTGCATGCTGACGTTGTCGTACAGTTCGCGCGTGGCGTACTGCTGCGGCAGCGCCTCGTGGATCGGGTTGCTGTAGCAGTCGTGCGCGGCGAAAAACGCCTCGTAGCGGTTCCCGCGCATCGTCTGCCACCGCTCGCGCGCCTGGTCGACCGACGTCTCGGCAATGTCCATGCCGACGTACAGCGAGATGCGCGCCTGCTTCCACTTGTTCAGGTCGCCGCCCTTGCCGCATCCGATGTCGAGGACTCTGGCGCCGTTGCCGCGCCCGCGTGGCCGCGGGGTAAACTTGCCGATGAGCACGCTCTTGACCCAGTTGTTGAACTTTTTCAGGCCGATGATGGGGGAGAACTCGCGCTGCTCGACGCCGACCTCGGCGCGCTGGTTGTAGTGCGACGCGATCGCGGCCACGTTGCCCACGTAGTCTGTGCGCCGCCGCTTCGAGTCCAGCTCCACCTCGGCCGAGTGCCGTTTCGAGCCGGGCACGGCGTCGTCGCTGTTCCGCGCCCCCATGTACGGGCGTTCGACGTTGGACGCGGTCGAGCCGCGCCGGGAGGGGCCACCCGAGCGTGGCCCATCCATGTCGTCGTGGCGGGGCGAGGGGGCCGACCACGAAGGTGCGGCACGGCGAGCTTTTCGTCGCAGCGGGTTGGTGTGCATCGCACGGTCGCGCAGGCGTGCGAGCTCGTCCGCCGAGATCGAACGGTAAGGCTGGGGCGGAGGCTGGCTGGGGTTGTATTTCGTCGGGGGAGGGCCGTTGGGGCCGCCGATGGTCTCCTCGGAGAGGCGGCGGGCAGAGCCCTCGGGAGAGCTGGAGGCGGGAGGGAGCGGCGCCGTGAAGCCGCCGCTGGAGCCGCGCGCCGAGGTAGGGCGCGAGACGCTGCCACGGCGTGCTGGTGCAGGACCGGGCAGGCTGATGCTGTGGGATCGGGGTGACACGGAGCCGGCGGGGGAGCGGCGCGAGTACAGGCTCGGCGCGCTCTCGTGCCGGAGGATGTTGAGGGGAGGTTCGGGTGGGGGCATGGACTGCGTGTCGATGGAGGATCGTCTCGAAGACGGGCCGGGAACTTGCAAATCGTATGGGTGGGATGTGCTAGGGGAAGAGACGAGGTGTTGGGGGAACGTGTTGGGGCTGATGTGCGGCGAGCGCGCGCCCATGGTCCCTCGTGCCCCCGCCCCTCCCGGGTGGAGGGTTACGCTGGGGGATGATAGCCGCGGCGAGCCGGAGTGGGCCGAGTGCGAGGACGTGGGGCGCAGCGGCGGCGCCGGCTCGTTGAGCAGCTTGGCGAGGTGGGGGCGGGACGAGTGCTCGTCGTCGGTGACGGATGAGACGGTGTGGTCCGAGCCGCGTCTTGAGGCGTACGCGTCGGGCTCGTCATTCAAGAGGGAGCGCAGGCCGGCGCTCTGTGGCCGCACCGAGGGGGAGGGGATGGGGGAGCGCTCGTGCTGGAACGCTGGCGGCGGCGGGGGCCCGCCATGGCCATAGCCTTGCTGGCTTTGTGCCGAGCCCGGGGGCGGCGTCTCCCACAGCGAGGGGCGCCGGCTGACTGCCGGACTGGGGATGTCGCAGTCGCGCACGGGGTCGTACACCATTGCGCGGGGGTGGGGCGGAGGGTGCGAGGGGTGGGGGAGTGTGGGGAGATGTGTGGAGGTAGGGAGGGCGACTTTTGCGCGCCGGGGTCGGGGGACGCGTCAGGAAGATGTTCGAAGGGGTCGCGTGGTGCGGCGGGGGAACGATACGCGGTGTGCCTGTGCGACAGTTAGTGGCGCTGCTTGTTGTTCATGTCGGAAGTGTGGTGCCTAGTGTGAGGGAGTTGATGGAGTGGATGGGGTGAATGGTGGTGTGTACGACAAGAGAGCGAGCGAGCGAGGAGCGACGAGGGATGTTGATGACTTGTCCTTTGCTAACACACCCAACTGCCATTCAAACGTTGCACAAATTTGATTCCGCCCAATCCTCCAGGCACGGTTGGTTGGATGTCATTGGGACACCGAACTAACATTCACCCACACCCAACTCCGCACATCTGCATCTCTCCTCATCGTCTCTCTCGCCGCATCCACCATGGCAGTGACGGCAGCCGCAACCGCAACACCTGATGCAGGGCCCTCTCGCCCACGTCAACCCGACGCATGGGCGCCCAAGCGCTACCTCGAGCCCAATCATCCCGACAATGAGGAGGTGCTCGAACAGGCCGCGTACCAGGCGGCGGTGACACGGCCAGCGGGCGACACGCGCACAAACCGGAAATACAAGCCGCGCCGGACAGTCGACTACATGGGCGGCGTGCAGAAGTGGCGCATGGTGAGCCGCGCTGGAGGCGGGCGCTGACGAACAGTTGAGCAAGAAGATGGCGATTCCCATCACCTTGCCGCCAATACACCCCAACCCAAGCGACATCATCAACCTACTCCCTCCCGTCGCGCACATCAACGACCCGTCGACCTCGATCTGCGACTACTTTGTCCACACGTCCATCAACAAGGAGCGCTCTCCGACGCGCGTGGTGCAGTGGACGCCGGACGCGCGGCGTCTGTTGACAGGCAACGACAAGGGGCAGTTTACACTGTGGAACGGCGCGTCGTTCAACTACGAGTCTATCACGCAGGTGCATGACGACAGCATTCGCTCCATGGCCTACAGCCACAACGGCACGGCGTTGGTGTCGACCGACAAGGCAGGGACCATCAAGTACTTTACGCCGCACTTGACCAACATCCACGGCTTCCAGGGACACCGTGAGGCGTGCCACGGCATCTCGTGGAGCCCCAACGACGAGCGCTTCGTGACGGGCGGCGACGACGGATTAGTCAAGATCTGGAACTACCGCGCTGCAAGCAGCGAGCGCGAGTTGGCGGGCCACGGATGGGATGTGCGCTGCGTCGACTGGCACCCGACCAAGGGCCTGGTTGTGAGCGGGAGCAAGGACATGCTCGTCAAGTTCTGGGACCCGCGCACAGGCAAGGACCTGAGCACGTTACACTCGCATAAGGCCGTCGTCAACGCCGCCTCATGGAACCCCGAGGGCCACATTGTCGCAACGGCCGGTGGCGACGGGTACATCCGCCTCTTCGACATCCGGACCTTCCGCGAGCTCGAGGCGCTCAAGGGTACCAAGGAGGTCAACACGCTCGCCTGGCACCCGATCCACCACAACCTCCTCGCGAGCGGCGATGCCGGTGGCGCCATTGCCTACTGGTCGCTCATGGCACCCGACCCCTCAAAGCCCGTGACGCTTCTCGAGGCGGCGCACGACGACGCCGTCTTCTCCCTCTCCTTCCACCCCTTGGGGCACATCCTCTGCTCGGGCTCCAAGGACTTTACCGCGCGCTTCTGGTGCCGCGCGCGTCCTGGCGGCGGCCACGAGATTGACCGCTACCATCTGGGCGAGGAGGGCGCCTTCCGCGCCGAGGCAGAAGAGGCGACCAAGTCGCGCTGGCCCAACCTGCCGCTGGAGGACAAGCCCGCGCCGCCTGGCATCGGGGGTGTACCGGGTCTGCCAGGCCTGGGCGCCAAGCCCGCCATTCCCTCGGGCAACTCGACGCCGACACGCGGTCCCCCAGGCCCTCCAGGTCTGGCTGGACCGCCTGGTCTCGCGCGCGGGCCGGGGACCGGCACGCCGCCCCTCCCTCCGCCTGGCATTGGGCGCGGGCCATTGCCCCCGCAGGGGCAGGCTGGCCCGCAGCGGCGGCAGTGGGGGCGCGATGCGCCGCCCCCTCCGCCCGGACGGTTCGACGCTGGCCCGCCGGGGCGCGGATTCGATGGGCCCGCCGGGGGTGGGCCTCGCGGATTCGACCAGCCGCCAGGCCGCTTCGACCGTGACGGCCAACGTGGGTTCGACCGCGACCCGAGGCGGCAGCATGGTCAGCAGGGCGGTCCTGGTGGCCAACAGGGCTTCGGGCAGAACGGGTTTGGGCAGCGGCCGGGCTTTGGCGGGCCGGGCGGGCCTGGAGGACATGGAGGTCCTGGAGGTCCTGGCGGAGGCGGTCCGGGTGGCCAAGGCCCACCTGGGGGGCAGGGCTTCCGCAGCGGCCCCAACCAGCGGGGCGGGTACGGGGGCTATCAGCAGCAGCAGTATGGGCGCCGGTAGCAGTGGTAGAGACAGGGACAGAAGCCATATGCATTACAGTAGTGTACAATTTAGCGCGAGATCTCGTGCTCGGCGAGGAGCTGGGGTGAGCTTTGGCCGCCGAGTAGGAGCTCACCATATTTGGGATGCCGTTCTGGATGGGGTAGACGTGCCCGCACCCGCGGCAGGTCATGTTGCCCTCCTCGACGTGCATCTGGGGTTAGCGCGTGTACGGAGATGCCGCCAGCTTGATTGTAAGAGCGATCGAGCCGGCAATCGCCCATGCCAGGACGCCGTCAATCCAGTCTCTCCACCTTCCTCGCGGCCCTCCGTCCGCCCACAGGATGCTCTGAACGACAAGCAGCTGAGTTCTCGCTCTCTCAGCTGCCTTGGAGTCTCCGCGCCGCCCTCCATCGTCCCCATCTCAACACCCACCTCAAGGAGCACATGGTGCAGCGCCTGGAGCTGCTCGTCGCTCCACTGGGCGGGCATCTCGTCCGGCAGGGACGTGTCGCCCAGCGAGCGCGCCGTGTCGACCAGAGCAACCCAGTCGAGCTTGGGGAGGAAGCGGCGCAGGAAGTCGGTGTTCAGCTCGGCCTCGCGCACGACGAGCTCGACCTCGCTGAACACGAGCGGGAAGTTGTCCTTGGAGCAGTTGCCTGCTGTCAGCCAGCCCATACGGCGACGTACGCGCATGGCACGCCAGCATGTTGTGGGTGATGAGGCGGACCATCGCTAGAGCGCAGCGAGTCTGGAGGAGAGTGAGCGAGTTGTTGACAGAGCGCGTCGAATCTCCGTGGCTCGAGCAATCTCGAAATCTGCCCACACGTAATCTCACGTGGGGCGGGAGTATATCCACGCGGCGAGAATAAACTGTATTTTTCAGCATTTTGTCCCGGCCAAACTGGACGCTGGACGTTGCCTTGCACAAGATTGCGACTGCGCGACATGATCTCTTCAACGGTTGGTCACTTTGCCTGCGCCAGCATATATACACACATCTGGTGCTAAGTCGCCCCGTAC